>CANYLF011205885.1:0-15725 GCA_948193215.1 Bocquillonia castaneifolia
AGGCTCAACTTTCACTATCACACGCTTTATCACACACAACCACTTTTCTCATAAAATTCACATCTATGTAAGGCACAACATAATCACAATCAATTCACAATTTTTCATTCTCAATCAATCACAAATTTCATCCACTACATAATGATTTCAATTTTTTCAATTTCTCACCAATTCACAATTCAAAGATATTGAATTACCGATGACTGACTCCGCAATTCAAAAGTACTCACAATCTCCAAAATACCAACTTTACCAATTAACCAGATAACAGCCAAAAACATAACAATTAAGCAAGCATAGTAACTTCACTCAATATTTAGTCTATTAAACATTTATTTAACATACCATAATAATTAAAATCACTTATTTTTTTATGTATTGCACAACAAATACATATTAACATTCAGCATGCAAACTCAATAATCTAGGGGTACAACTGGGGTACCCTCACACACATAAAGTAACTTATTCCCTCACCTGACTAGCGATTATATTCCACTCACTCCATTCCCGTTGCTCTTTAGTCAAAACCTATATAAATTCATGTTCAACATAATTTATACTAATTTTTGGGACATAATTATTATTCAAATTATTTATTTAAAAACACCGTTAAAATTATATAAAAGGCTTTTAGAGATTACCGACATCTAATCTTTAGATTTTAACTGCACCATTAAGATCAACACCAAAATGAGTCCAACGAAAATTTTTATTAGTGAACAATATCGTGAATAGTACCCTACTACAGTATCATAAATAGTACCCTGCTACAGTACCGTGAACAATACACGTGGCCCACAGGTGGGGTACGCCTGTAGTATGGGGTCCACATTGGAGTCCACTGGTGGGGTAGGGCCCGCCAAGTCATTGGTATAAATGGTGTCAAAATTAAATTCTAAAAAAACCATCAGACTCCTCTCAAGATCTAGATCACAGATATATAATTAGTTTTATAAAACAATAGATAGATTTAATAGAAAATGAGAAAATCTGTTTAGAATTTCTGACCTCAGATCTACAAATTTTACCCAGTAAAACCCTATCAATTGACCATTTAAAATGAAGGTTGAGAGACCATGAATTCATAGACACCAAAATCATTTGATTCTAACTCCATATGTGAGAGTTATAAAAGTTAGAAATTTGAGATATATATATATATATAAATTGACGATGATCATCTCCTCCCACTCTCTTTCTTTTTCTTTTTTTAAAATAATGGCTAATTACCATTTTAATCCCTAGATATTTTATAAAATTACAACTTAACTTTTATAATAATTTTTCTTACAATTATATCCAGACTAAATTATAAAAAAATTTCTTTTACAATAATATCTATATAAATCCTCCAACTTATATTTTTTTTATTATATATATTATTATTTTTATTTTTATGATTATTTTATTATGATTATTATATTTTTTAGGATGTTACAACCTATCTCTTTAGCCATCTTAGGATCCCTAAAGCTTCTTTAGATCTCTCTTTATTGTTGTGTGTCTTTTATTTGGAGAAATTTGTAATCAACATGTTGATATCAAGCGTGAAATGTTTGATCCCCCTATTACAGTGCCGATCGGATCACCGACCACACTCCTTTGGTTCATTGATCAGCCGATCAACTAATCTAATTCTTTTGATCGGCTAATCGGATTGGTGGTACCAAATATATTTCATGTATTTGGGTCTGGGCCATGGTTGAAGATTCATTCGGTTCATTGGAGAAGGTTCGGTCGGTTCTTCAATGTCATTCAAAAGGTTGATCAGTATGAAGAAGGGGGACCAGAAGATTTAAAGTCTCTAAAGCTTTAAGATCAACCGATCAGTTCTTCTCCAAAGGACCGATTGATTGATCGGTAAACTCTCTAACTTTATTTATTTTTATGTCAGAACACCCTAAATAAATGCTAGACTAACTAATCTATTTAAATAATTAAATCCTGTAAATAAATAAATTAAAATCGACAGAAAATGATTTTCCATTTCCTTTCTATAAGGGTGTATGTATATTCCTGTCATTTTATTATTTCGGGTAATAAATAATTAATTAATATACAAACATTAACCCGTAAATAATGTAAAATATATTAAAAATTAACTATGGATGTTCTGCATGTAAATAAATAAAAAAATAATCTATTTTGATAAATATGACTAAAATAAATATAGAAACTCACCACCACAGCAAACAACACTCAATCCAATCAGCGCTAATCAAGCATATTAAAGCAGAGAAATAAAACTTGCTATAAACAATATCAGAGATGATCAATCATCGTATACCAATTCCATAATTACTTTTTGGGTGATTTATCGAATGTTGTTTGTCCTATGTAGGAAATAATAACTTTTTTAATTAATTAAATGGGAAATTACTTTAGTATGGAATGCTTATTCTAACCCAGAAATCATCTGGAGTGATGACGGATAGGCAATCCGAATGAATCTACCTGCTTTGTTATCACTGGGTGACCCCGATGTAATTTGGGTGGCGACTCCACATTTTATTTCCTAAAATCAAAATCCCAAATAGTGAGTTAGCTCGCCATTGCCATTAGATGCCTCTGCAGGCACGCCCTGCTATCCACAGCTGACTTAAAAATGCCACATGCCATGCGTACAAGAGCCGGATGCTCCTACTTGTTAGATAGATTAAGATGATATAATTTTAAAAGTTATGGTTAAATTTGACAATGTATTGAAAGTTGTGGCAAAATTTAGTAATTTATTGAAATTTATGACTAAAAAAATATATTTAAACATCAATTTGAATTTGTTTAACATTATAGTTTCACATTTTATTATTAATGTTTTTTAGTGATTTGAATTTTTTTTGGTAATTACATTTTATTATTAATTATAAGTTATTATTTTTAATTTAATATAAAATAATAAAAATATTTAAAATTGTATTAATCTAGAGTAATCAGTGTAGTGAAAATAAAATATAAATGATAAATATATAGAAATCTAAGGGATAAACTAGTATAATAGTATAATAGGTATACCTCGTTTCATCATCCCAGTTTACCTATATTTAATACATTTTCACGACCACAAATAATCACAACATCCATCATGATATATAGATAGATTTATTACTTATGAATCCATGATTTGAAAAGAAAAAAGAAATTATGAATACCCAATCACAAAGTGTGCACATACTTGATAACCAAATCATGGAAATTGTGCTTCCTCGTTTAATCCCTTTCTCGTGAGCAAATCACATTCTAATTAATCAAACCACTTCCCACAAAGCTACAAATCCCATATGTTAACCATCTTTTGTAACTTTCCCCTTTTCTTTATGTGCATGTAAAAATGTTAGCCATCTCACATGGATTACATGTGTCACTTTCTTCACTTTTAACAAAAACAAATCCTTCACTACATTTTTTTTTATTTAAGTCAATTTCTTAAATGCTAATTCTTATACTTTTATTTTGGCTTTTCTGCTGAGGTCCATCACTTCTTTTTGACTCGTCCCAGGAAGAGCCCAATTATCTCTGAAAGAAATAATCAGAAAATGAATAATATGGGCACTAAATTAAAAAAAAAAATAGATCAAAGATATCATAAGCTCCTTAGCCCAATAACTTTACTTGCAACACTTGCATCTTAATAACATTCCATGTCAACAAACCACTATCTTGTTCACATAAGATTCTGTCTTTGTTAAAGAACTAGTTATTCCCCATAAATCCCCATTCATTTTCATTTCTTTTAATCTCTACTCACTACTTTGCATTAAATTAATTCTTACTATTAGATATTCTTGAATATTCAATTCAATTGCTGACTCCTAATTACTTCTGTCAGTATATATTTGTATACCCCCTAGTATATAAAAGCTATTTGAAGCTGCCTAAGCTCCGCCATTAGAATAAATTTAGGAGAGCATAACAATTCATACTTTTGACTCTACTAAAATTAGTTTTATTAATCTCATAAAAAATAGTTTTATATTATTCACTTCCACCTAAAATTATAATTTATTTTACCATTTTAGATATCTAATTTTAGGAAGTAATTATAAATTAAAACGTAGTTATCTTATAAAGTACGTATAATACCTCTAAATAAATAATACTAGTTCTTGTCAAGGAGTTTAAAAATTCAATTCAAATTTATTAATTATTTTATAGAAATAGTTTTTAAAAACCCATGTAACAAATTCTATAAAAATCAACTCTGTTAGTATTATGTTTCTGATAGTGGATTATAATTTTAAAAGGAATAGTTTTATTTATTACAATTTTTTTTTTTTTGATAATTTAATAAGATTGGATCGAGGAAAGAAAATTTGGAAGATCACAAATGTATCTAATGTGAAGGTCCATAGAGACATCTACCACAGAATTTATGCATCCTCAAATTTATTTCATAAAACACGATTATTTTTGCAGCCAAATGTTTTTCAAAAAAATGAAAGGGAAAAAAAAACCAAAAAATATCCAATTCCCAAAACAACCCGGATTTTAAGGAGCCGTTAAGAGAGTTCAGCGGGGTACACTAGGGGTAATTCTGTCAATATGCACATTTTCCAACAAAAGGCAAAAGCAATTGTCTTATATCTCTGACAAATAACATTATGGTTTCCAGCATTTCCAGACTTCCCCCAATAATCTCCTCACTGCACTGCACCACCATTGCATAGTAAAAGAAACAGCAAAGATCATCAAACGGGCCTTCAAATTTTATAAATATATTTATTTATTTATTTATTAATGTTTTAATGGAACTGGAATAAATGTAGTTTACAATATTAGACTATATATGCACACAAAACGAGGCCACCTTCTTCTCTCTGCACATACTGTGGCAGATTCCTTCTCTATCTCTCTGCTTTTTTAACATTTCTTCTGTTTTGCATCATCATTACAATTTACTCTATACACACTCACTCTCTCTGCTTTCTGTGTACAAAAAAAGAAAAAAAAATATTGACTTTTTGGAGGTTTATTAATGTTACTATTGATACAGTAATACGCTTCAGTTCAGGTCCTTTCCTTTCTTCTTTCTTTCTTTCTTCGTAATGGGTTTTTGATTTTATGACTACTCAACTACTCCTACATGTTTGTTTATGTGTGTGTGTTGCTTAAATTAGATTAAATGTTTACTTGCTACACTGTCTTCCCCCATGATGAAAACAACTACTACTTTGTATATGAACTTAATTTGTTTCAGTTCTTTACTCTTCTTATTATCTATGATTTTTGCTGTTCTAAAAGTCTTGTCTCAATCCTATAATTAATTACTGCTTTCTCTACGTTTTCTTTTTTCTTTCGGATTTCTTTTTTTTTTTTTTGTTTTAAAGGACCCTCTGCTTCTCTATTCTTAGCCAAAGTTTGGATTTTTAATGATAAAGGTTTTTGCTTTATTGTGTTCTTGTCATTTACTTCGTTTTGTTTAGTGTTTTATGTTGTTCTGGGAAGTGGGTGCTTTGATGTTTTCACATTTTTTTTTTGTGTTAGAGTCAAAAAGAAAAGGTGAAAAAGTGAAGTTTATCTTTGCACTAGTAGGAAAATGCAGCTGGTTTCACTATTCAGTCTCTGTAAATTCTAGTAAGAAAAGTTTGGTTTTCTCTTAGGTTCTTGCCTCTGTTGAAGACATTTCTTGTTCAGAGGTTCATGTAGTTGGCTACTTGTTTCTGCTTTTGAAAGATGGGTTCTACAAGCTCCAAGCCAGATAAAAATGATGCTTTGCGCCTGTGTAAAGAACGCAGGAGATTGATAAAGCAAACAATTGATTTGAGGTATAATCTTGCAGCAGCTCATGTTTCTTATATTAATTCTTTAAAAAACATTGGCATAGCTCTTAGGCGATTTGCTGAAGCAGAAATATTGATAGAATCATCTTTATCAACAACTTCAGCCACTGAGCTTGACAAAACCCCATCACACTCTTCATACCCTTCTCCATCTCCCTCTCACATTGCAGAGGTTTCAGATTCACCTTTGCACAATGAAAGCCCTATTTCACCAGCAATGGTGAATTTGAGTTATATGAGAGCAGGAGGTGTTGCTAGACCAATTACTGTCACTGTTAACTTGAATAGTGGTACTAGTGGTTTTGTTGAGGATGATTCCTTAGGGTATTCTATGCCAATGCCACCTCCGCCTCCTCCTTTTGAGTCTGGTGGCTCTTGGGATTATTTTGATCCTAGTGATAATTGTGAAAGTTTTAGGTTTATGAGAGGTAATGATTTGGATGTGGATTTTGGTGATTTGAGAGGGTGGAATGAGTTTAGAGGTGAAAGGTTTGGCATTGATCCTCATTCGGTTGATGCAAAAGGAAAATGGACACAAGTTGCTTCTGATGTAAATGGTGAAAGAATTTTAGAGCATGGATTGGAAGAAAAAGGCATAGAAACCTCCGGTCATTCTGAGGCACGAAAGTTTGGGTATGGTTTAGGAGTGGAATGTAATGGCCATTCATTTAAATTGTTGGGAGCTGAAGGTTCTACCATGCAAGCAGTAAATGTTCAAGTGAAGCAGGCAGAAATGAAACCAAATTCTAATGTTTTGGCTCTTGAGCAATCAAGTTTGAAGAGGGAGAAAGCAGTTGCTGTGAAAGATTTATCTGCTGAGAGAGAAGATCCATCAGAGTTCATTACACATAGAGCTAAGGATTTTCTTTCAAGCATAAAGGATATAGAACACCGGTTCTTTAGAGCCTCTGAATCTGGCAAGGAGGTTTCCAGGATGCTTGAGGCAAACAATATAAGGGTTGGATTTTCTGAGACACAAGGTATTACTCTTACAGATAATTGTGATAGTTATCAGGATCCTACTTTTACTTTGTCCACTGCAATGCAGAAACATGCAGGATTTCATTGGTGCTGTTTTTTCTTTCTTAAATTGCTAAAGCCTTATGTTAATTCCACTCCTGATGACAATTTTGATTTTCTTAGGAATTCCATCTAACTCAGCATTTCTGACTGCTTTCCAAGTTTGCTGCCGTGGGAAGAGTTCTCTTGTTACTCATGGTAAGTTTTAGTTATAGCAATCAAGTTTTAGGTCAATTATCAAGTCTTTAGAAGTTGTAACATTTTAGATTTAGACAATTTACCTTTGTTTAGATCGGTTGCTTGTTGTGTTTTATCTAATGCATACAAATCGGAGATATATGGTGCAACTTATGGACAGTATTTTATTTTGATTCATGCACTTCAATCATGGGGCTAAACCAAATAGTTCATGACATTTAGAAACATCTGTTCACCCAATAGGTGCAGAGTAACTGGGGAAATAATAGACTTTGATCCAATGCCACAGGAAGATTTATCTTGACTATTTAAATGTTCAATGAGTCTGATGGGTGCATTTTGTCCTTTCCATACCATTTTGTGTCCTTCATCAGAACCTGCAGAACATGTTACAAAGGTCATTACCTGGAAGCGGACAGCATCTTCAAGGTCTACTTCATCAAGAAATGCACTTGCCTCTGCAACAAGAGATGATGTCTCCGATAGTGGTAGTGATTTTGTTGAGGAGTTCTGCATGATTGCAGGAAGTCACTCCTCAACTCTTGATCGGCTGTATGCATGGGAAAGAAAACTATATGATGAAGTAAAGGTACTTTCTTAATAGCTTCTTTTATATTACTCTGAATATCTTCTGGGTACGCATCAAATGTCAAATAAATGCTAATATCTTCTCAACTCTCTTGATTACCTGCGAAATATAATCAATTTTGATTGCTAAATAAATGAGATAGTTTTGGTGATTGGTTTCATTTCTCTCAACCTATGTTGCCCGGACTCGGGTACGGGTGTTGGATACGGATATGGATTTATGTGTCTGACTCTTTATTCATACAAATAAAGGATGCGGGGATATATACCCAAAATAGGACACGGGTACTTGGGTGTGTGTATATATATATATATATAACAACAATAAGAATTATATAATTGCATATAAATTTATAATTAAAACTAAAAGCTCAAATAAAACCAACTCCAAAACATTCAAAATAAAAGAAAACCAAATAAATACTAATATTCAAAGTTATGAGAAGCCCAGCCCAGCACGTGATCCTTTTTTTTTGAACCATATCACGTGTCCCTTGTCTTCTTCATCCCTCTTCCTCTGTTTGCTTCTTGCTTTTCGTTTCATTTTCATCCTCTGTTTTCTGGATTTTCTCTCTGTTTTCATGGATTCTTGCCGTGCTGCTTCCATTTCCTTCCATCTTCTCATTCTTCTGTGTCTTCATCGAACTATGGTACTGTTCATCATCTTCTACCTTTCTTCACTTTTTGCCTAGTCTTTTTGCATGGCACCGGATCTGACATGTATTCCTGTCATGTCCGGTGTCGACAACGGTCCGGCGGGGGTAAATGAAGAGTCCGGGTATCATAGCTCTCAACACATGATAACTAGGCACGTGTATGGCAATAATTATTGTGCTGTTTTAATAAGAAGTGTCTCTTGTCATATCAAAAATACTTGTATAAGCTAACCTATTGTGTTAGTTTTTTCTGCAACTATTGTGATGTAGAACTGTAGAAATGGCAGGTAGCTTATGATATTTTTAATGTCCATTATTACTAAATAAAACAGAGCTCAGAGTAGAGCTTAAAAGGAGGACAATCACCATGAATTTGATGTTACTAGTTAAACTCATCACTTGGCCCTAAAATACTAGGTGATGGTGCCTATATATATATATATTGATATTTTGCTCATCTTTTGGAATAGTGGTGCCCAAGTCCTAGAATAATAGTCATATTTGTCATTCACCAAGTTCAAGTAACATATGTATTGCCCCCTTTGATAAGAAATGAGAAGAGATGGTTGGAACACAATTAGGAAGGCATAAGTTCTTGATCCTTATGACCGATATATTAAAATGTACTCTCCTGCTCCCGTACATCATCACTCTTGGCATTTTCGAAGTATCCAACCAATAAACCGGTTGTCTGGTGAATATATAAGCTCTGTAAATGTAGCAAATGTTGAGGACAGAAATTGTTGATTTCTGAGGTCAATCTTGTTATTTGACTTTGGATGTGAGGGTCATGAAATTTGATCTATATATGGTTATAGCTCTCTAATAGTGCAAGTTTTAGCCTGATAAGTTAAACATGGATAATTTTTGAACATCATCTTTTCTGAATGTGGCATAAATCGTAGTCAACCTTTACCTTCCAAACATGTGCTGAAGAAATCATTATATTTTAGCTCTTCAACTCCTCAATCATGAGAAGGAGACAAAGGTCGTCTCTGATTTGCTCAGAAGCTTGGTCTGCCCTGAATATTGAGTTGATCGGTACCATTACTTTGTTATTCCATTCATCCAAGGGTGTTTTAATATGGACATTCATCCATCCCTGGATTCCTAACTTACAATTTGGTCCACTGTAGGCCAGTGAATGCATCAGGAAGGAGTATGACCGGAGATGTGATCAGCTTAGGCACCAATTTGCCAAGGATGTTAGTTCTCTAGTTATAGACAAGACCCGGGCAGTTGTGAAGGATCTACATTCTAGAATAATAGTGGCAATTCATTCTGTTGACACTATCTCAAAGCGAATTGAAAAAATGCGAGATGAAGAGTTGCTGCCGCAACTTCTAGAGCTAATTCAAGGGTAAGTACTCAAAACCTGAATGAATCACTTCTTCTATTTCCCACCAATATTTAGATTTATGACCGGCAAGCCTACAGGCTGATCAGGATGTGGAAAGCCATGCTCGAATGCCATCATGCACAGTACATTACAATCTCATTGGCATACCATTCAAGAAACACAACAGGAGGAACGCCACAAGGAGATGCTCGCAGGCAGATTATGGCTCAGCTTGTGGAGGAGATAGAGTGCTTTGGTTTGAGCTTTGCAAACTGGGTTAACAGTCTTACTTCCTATGTGGAAGCCCTTAACAGGTGGCTGCAAAACTGTGTTCTGCTACCACAGGAACGTTCCAGGAACAGAAAACCATTCTCCCCTCGCCGAGCCCTGGCACCCCCAATTTTTGTTCTCTGTCGTGATTGGTCAGCTGGCCTTGAAGCTTTGCCGTCTGAAGAGCTTAGTAATGCCATTAGAACTTTCTTATCTGACTTGTGCCATTTGATGGGGCAGCAAGTAGAGCAACTAGAGAGGAAAGAGAGATTAGGTGATGAAAACAATGGGGAGCCAGAGAGCAAAGATGATGAGAAAAATGAAGAGTCATCTTCAAACTTATGCTGCATTCATGCTAGTTTGACAAAGGTTCTTGACAAACTAAATAAATTTTCTGAGGCTTCACTGAAAATGTACGAGGATATTAGACAGAAAACTGAAGCAGCTAAAGTGGCATACTTGAATTGCAGGCCTGTGAGATATTAAAGGTCATGTAAGTACTAAAGATCAGCATTTCCATGTGTATAAATCATTTTAAGTTTGCGGTTGGAACTAGGAAATGAAAATAGATACTTGTAAATGTCAGAAGTATCCTTTCAAGAGAAGGAATAGAACAGGTTTTATAGGATGCCAGGATTCTTTAATTATTTTGCTACATCTGTTTGCGCTGAAAAGATGAAATTGCTTATTTTAGTTGAAGTGTTGTCGTATTTTTTTGGTTTAATGCATACTTTCACCCTTAAACTTTATATGGTTGATCTATTTCACTCAATTTTATGATTAACTCTTTACACATAAAGTTTTGATTTTTTTTACCAATCAAACACCAATTAAGTAAAATTATATTAATTTTGTATCTATTTCACTTCATTTTTAATAGATAATATTGTTAATAGTTTAAATCATTATTTTTTTCATATTAATGTAATTTTTATAGCTTTAAATTTAGTGTGGAATAGATAAAAAAAAATTAAACTTTATATATGTAATATATTAATTGAGTTTGCTTTTAATGTGTAATAAGTAAAAAAAACAAGTAAAAATTAAAACTTTATATGTTTCATGGGTGTAATAGTTCAAATAAGTAAAGAAGTTTGGACGTGATGTTTAAAGTTTGGGGGTGAAAGTAAAGTTTATAGTTTGGACGTGAAGGTACGTATTCAGTCTTTTTTTTTTTTTTTTTTTTAAGTTTATCAAAGTAAAAGCATTTATGAATACCAGGGTTCTCAGGAAAATACAGTCTACTTCAGTATCAAGATTGATCATTTATCAGCATCTGAAAAAAAATATTAAATTAGCCGTCACTCTCAGTTGACCAAAAGATGCATAGAACTTGCTGCAGGGCAAAAGAGAGATGTCACAGTTGTGTTGTAGAGTGAAAAACATTTCCCCAACAATGAATCAACAGTTTCTTTGAATTTTGACAAACATTATTCTACCTTCCAAATGACTTCTCCGTGAGAAATACAAGAAAAGAAAGAGGGAAGTAGAAAACTGATCCCCATTTCCCCTGATTGTGCATCCTGAAGATTTTAACTTTCCTTAAGCTATTGCAATCGTTGCTTTCACTACAAATTAGAATCCCACAAGTTGCGTGTATTGAGCATAAGCTTCAGAACTCATAGCAATTGGAGCCCGTGTAACCTGATCCGGAAAATCAAATGCATCAACAAGTTCCTTTGCAATATTTCTCACTTGGTAACTAAGATAATCCGCGAGCTTGTGGATAGCCTGCAAAAGGAGAAAATTACAATTTAAAAATAAAAAAATTATTAAAAAGAGAACCTTCTGATAACTGATATATCTCAGATATCCTCAAGAACTACATTCTCTAATGAAAGCATGTGCAAAACTATTATATCATCCTCAGATCAGCTAATATTAACAGCCAAGTGCAAAAATGAGAGGCGTCAAATGCCTTAACACCGGCATTCAGTTTAGGATCTGGGAATTTAATTACCTTAGCTTTGTTAGGAGCAACATAATCAACATTCCGATATGTTCCAATGTCCTTCCAAATTCGATCCAGGGCGTAAAGATCACAAACAAGTTTCAAAGCAGCTCGAGAACTAGCATCAGGACAACTGACACATAAAACACATGAATCAAAAACTAATTAACCACTTAAAAGAGCACGAGAAAAAGTTCCAAGGATGAGTTGAGGAAAGTACTTCTCCACAGCTTCAATAAACTTGGCAAGGATCACAGATTCAATATGAGATTCTGAAAGTGTAAGAAGGTGATTCAAGCATCTGTTCCAAGCACCAAAGCCCCCCAGTGTTTTAGAATGCTTGCGAAGTCGGACAGCAACAGTTTGAAGTAATCGAGATGTTCGGTACTGCAAAATCAACAGTTGGTGATTACATAAATTTTGATTGTATAGGATCAAAACTTTTATATCATGAAACATTGGGGCACTCACTCTGAAGGCATCCAACTGGAATTTAGGATTTCTCAAGTGTTCTTCACCTTCCCATCGTGCAGTTACAGGATTTGGTTGAGATAGATATGCGTTCATGGAATCTTTCAAATAGTTCCACGTAACCGCCAGTGTACCTCCTTGGAACTTTTCCTGGTATTGTTTCAAGAGATCAGCTGCTACCTGCATCACAACTGAAATATCAGATCTAGCTGTAGTTGAGAGAGCCAAAAAGAGTTTCTCATTGTCAGGACTCAGGATCCATCTACTACCATGAGTTCTCTCAAATGTTACAAAAATAAAGGGGGGAAAATCCTCTGTAGGGTTCTAGGAAATATTGAAAAGATCATGATATTTCATTTTCACAACCCCTTAAGTGGCCATCAAAGTATGCTGCTTCCAAATTAGACCAAGGAAGTCCACATAAATCATGGCCTAATCAAACAGTGTTTTACTGTTTGCAAAATAGAAAGCTAACATTCAATGTACTAATACACCCAGGAATAAAGCATCATCTTTGATATGAACGTACGAAAGCGGTCTTTGAATAGAAAAGATGCGAAACAAACATGTTCTCAACCTTAAAGCCATGTATGCTATGCGTTTTAATAAACTATCAAGTAAGACTGAAATAAAATAGATTTTTACACTACCTGTTGTAACAAAACTGTGTTGTCCCCTTCAAATGTCTGGAAAATGTCATGATCGTTTCTCAATGTACCAAACCGGTTAACAGCAGCATATCCATGGCCTCCACAAGCTTCCCTGCAGACACTTAATGACTTTGCTGTATACGAAGTCACGTAGGCCTTGAGTCCAGCAGAAAGTGAATGGACATCTGCAACTAATTGTTCATCATGAGTCCTTTTCATCTCAGAATATTTTTGTATTAAATGCAAGGTGGCAAAATGGAAAGCATAAGCTGAAGCTAGCATTGGCATTAGCTTGTGCTGTTGAGATTGATAATCAAGAATGCTAACTTCAGGCTGCTTGGGAGGACCAAACTGTTGGCGCAGCAAAGAATATCGAATGGCAATTGTTCCAGCAATCTTGAGCACAGAGCATGAAGAATATGCGAGGCCAACCCGTCCACCAACAAGTTCCCCAAGTGTAGCAGCGAACCGTTTATTTATGGTTGGAAGGCTACTCGTGTACTTCCCATCCCTAGAGACATTGCCAAATCGATTAAGAAGATTATCTCTGGGAATTCTCACCGAAGTGAACCTCAATGCCCCATTATCTACCCCATTCAGTCCAATCTTGTGGCCACAATCATGTATTTCAACTCCAGGAAGTGTCTCATGAGTTTTCAAATCCCTTATTGGAACAATAAATGCATGGACACCCATATCACGAACGCCTTTAGAATCATGTGTAGGAAGCATCAACTTGGCAAAAACAGAAGCAAACTTTCCATGAACTGCAGCATTACCAATCCACCATTTGATCGCTCCATCATGAGGAGTATTGATTACAAATTCATCCATAAGTGGATCAAATGTGGCAACGGTTTGGAGGCCTTGAACATTTGAACCTTTGAAGCATAATAATTGAGATTTTATTAAGACCTGTATATACCAGTATTTAAGCAATAAAAGATAAAGCTGCCTCCTCCCAAAAAAAAACAGCTGGGAAAGTAATAAATAAGTTCCTACAAGAATCTACTCCATGTAAAGATCCAAGAACAAGTCACAGATTAAGAAAATAATCACAAACATGCGAGCACACAAATACAAACAACAATGAGAAACAGGTTCAGGAGGAGAGACAAGGAAGGAAAGCACTAAAGTTTAATAACCTTCGATAGTTATCAGATAAATCAGGCATGACAGTTAAATGACATTTAAATAATTTATGTTAGAGCTCCAACACTTCTACAACTTGCAGAATTCTTGGATGCCTTTCCTTAGAAATTCATAAATTTGTAACAAGAATGACAGTTAGCCTAATCTTGTCAACTAATGTTTTAGTTTAACATAATCATCAATGAGGTTAACTGAATAAAAGGAGATTGCTGCAATATTTCAATTGGTGTCCAACATATAACAGGAATGGAAGATGCAAAGGCACAACAATAATACATTTCCCATTTGCTATTAGAGTGTACAGAATATCAGGAAATCAAAGGCTGGTGGAAGAGCTTACCATGATGCAACTCTGTCATAGCAAAACAACCTGGGTAGTCCAAATTGTCAATACCATCAAAGTACTTATCCCTGTGCTTTTTAGTTCCTAAGTTAATCACAGAACCTCCCCAGAGACTGCATGAGCAACAATAGTAGAAGTGAATTGAATGTTGAAATGTGATCTACTGATCAACAATGATACATAATGCATTAACAGTGTCTCCTGGGAAAAATAATCTAGTGAAACTGATTTGCTATATTATTATCATCTGTGCCTAAAGTATAGATAAACAAGAAAGGGACTTGTCTAGCAGATCTACACACCTCTGCACTAACTTAGGACTGCACGTGAGGCACTTGTCTCACACTTGATTACCCAACAAAATTCTAACATGTAATTATAATTCTTACACAAGACACGGTTGATATTTTAAAATCATGGAATGACAAATTATTTATCATTCATTGCTCTGAACAAACTGAATTTTCACAAAGATTAACGGAAAATGGCTCGATTGCATGCACTAGAAGGGAGAAAATGAGGCACTGTAGAAGTAAACTATGAGCATGATTTGCAATTTGCAATTTTTGGACAAAAAAAAAACAGAGAGATTCAAATTAAAAGTTCCTAGTGAACCAAGTAAACGGAAATTACAAAATAACAGAGAAGTTGAATGTGAATAAAGGGAACACTAAGAATCAAAGGCACTATAAAGAGGATGAACTCCTAAAGACTACACAGTTAAAGCTATCAAGAAACTATTTTAAAATATGTTCTGCTGGCAGAACATAATTTCAGCTTCATTTCCTCAAATTCACTCTCTTAATCATAGTTTATTTTCAAGTTCCACATTAATTAGTGGATAAGGGAGTAAAAATGCAGGATTTAAGCATCAGCATATCAGCATATCTCTAGAAGCTGATTAAGGAATCAGTAACAGCACTGCTGTTTAGATAACTAAAGTTCATCAACAACCAACATGGCAACAGTTAAGTTGTTGGCGGTATAGAGCTTTTTGATTTGAACATAGAGACAAAACAATTCCATACCAAGATTTAATCAATCTAAAATATCTTGGAATACTTATCCACAACAGCAAACATCATTTTTTTTAAAAAAAAAAGGTACATAATACTGATGTAAAATAATTGTATCAATCAGAATAGAATGGGAGGAAAGGCGAAAGATAGATTTTCGAGCTTGCCTTGCAAGCAGCAAGCAACAACGGCTTTTCAGCCGTTGCGCGCTAGCTTGTAGTTTAGGGGTATAGTAGGGGTGCCCTTTTCTAAAACTTATTCAAACAACTAAAGAATATTTTCTATTTATAT
>CANYLF011206099.1:0-12576 GCA_948193215.1 Bocquillonia castaneifolia
GCACTTTGTTACTGTCACAATGTTTGGGACTGGAAGAACATATAGATAATTAACTTAATGGATTTTTTTTAAGGGGGATTAGCTTGTTGGATTTGATATAATTAACTTGCACAAAATTATTACTATCTTTTTTATATATAGTTCGCAATGCTCCTGCTCTTCCCTTTTTCAAGCAGCTCTGTAGTCACTTTTGGACCTTGTTCATAGCCCATGCCCCATAGATGGCTATAGGTTGATCCAAAACTACCCGGGCCTAACATCCTGCTTAATCCATCTGATCATTTATCATTTTATTAAACTTTTGCAGCAATTAGAAATTTTAGTAGCTAGAGAACCGTTATTAAAACGGGTTTGATTACAATATTAATTTTTAGGGGATATTAGAATATTATAATTTTTTAAATAAAAATATTAATTTTATCATGAAAATATATTGATTGACTATATCAGAACTTAATTTACTCGGTCTCATTTGTAAGATAGTTATGTTCTCTAATTGTTTATTTGTTGTGGGAGGAACTATTCATGTATTAACTAATTATTTCTTATTCCCAAATAATTAAACCATCAGAGAAATAACAAAATATATTATTTGGCTCCTAAAACTTCTTGTTTGGTTATATTGAATCTCTATTTTTTTAAAAATTTTATTCTATGAAATTATATTAAAATGATTTTTTTTTCTATCAAGTCCTCTAGCTATTCTTTTTTTTTTCCTAATTGTATCAAGCACTTTTTTTTTGTTGTGGAATAGTCGATTGGTAAGAAATAAATTTTATTATTCTTGAACTTATTTTAAATTACATTTCAACTCCATCCAATTTTTTTAATGAAACTGAATTATTTTTTATGTGATTCATAATAAATATATGAAAATAAATACAGTTTGCCTACATAATTAATTTGATACAATAAAAAATTTAGATTAATTAATTATTTAAATATTTAAGATATAATTTATAATTTTAAAATATTTTTCTTAAAACTTTCATACGATAAATTATTTTCTAAAATATTAAGTATAAGGATGAAAATAAATGTTATTTTTATCAATTGAGTCCTCCACAATTAAAAAAAAAGTTCTTGATGAAATAAAAAAATAATTATAGCCAGGGCTTCATACAGAATAAAAGTAACTATATAAGAGCTTAATAGAAAAAAAAATGAAAAATTGAAACTCAATAGGACAAAATGTGAAAATTTAAGGGTTGCCGAGAAATTTATGGAATGATGAACATATCTATAACATATATAAAAGTGGAAGGGGGAGGGGGAGGGGCAAACAAGCAAATTGACCCCCTTACCCTTCCCTAATTAGTTTATTGAAAGGTTTTAATGAAGGTTGAAATAGTCATTTAATAATTATTTTAATTAATTAATAGCAAATATGAAATTCCTTAATCTATTATAGAATTAGGATATATTTATTTATTTATAAAAATTAAATCCTTACCCAATTAGAATTTAAAAATATTCATAATAAAAATTTTAAATATGCATTAAAAACATAATAATTGAAAAAATATATAAATCCATATAATATATGGATTGAGTTAAATTTAATCATAAAATTATAAATTATTGAAATTTATAAATATATATATTTAGGATTAAAATATATAAAATTATATATTTATTGAAATATCACTTTATTATACGAATTAATTTTAGATTTATATTAATTGTTTGTCTTTTCTTAGGAAATTCGAATGTTTAATATCAAATTTGTAGTCTGACAGTGTAGCAACTTCGACGAGCCATAACTTGGGCTAGGAAACTCGGAATTGGGTAATTCAAAAGCCTAAATTCAAGATAAAATTGAGAGCTACAACTTTTATGAAGAAAATATGCCCGTTTGGAGACTATAGATATCCAAAAATTGAGTCGTAAGTCAGACGCTCTATACAGTCTTAGGAGAAATCCGAATTTTACAAGAAATTATTATTTAGAATTAATTAAAACAAATCCTAATCATTCTAGAATTTGTGAGCAGCCTTAGGGTTGAAGCACTATAAATATACGGAAACTAAGGCTGAAAAATTAATCTCTCTTTTCTCTCTCTAAAAATAAATAAGAAAGCTTAAAAAATTTCATGGTGAATAAGAAAACTCAAGGGATTCAACGATTAATTCAAGATTAATTATGTTTTCTCCTCCCTTCTTGAAAAACAATGAATATAATTTCACAAATTTCTCTATCATTCAAACTATTAAAGCATCGATTGAAGACCTAAACTTAAAAAGGTATATAAAAGTTTTTTATTTTTTTAACCATGAATTCTTTATTTTTTATTAGTTTGAATTTTATTTTTTATGTAGCCATCAACTAATTATTTAAAGTATATTTAGTAATCAATTTAGATTATGATTATAGTAGAATTAGCGATTAATTAGTTTATTTAACTTAAATTTGAGTTTATATTTAATTTTCATAGGAAATCTGGTTTTTAATGTGAAATTCACAGTCTGACAGTGTAGCAATTTCAACGGGCCATAACCTATGCTAGAAAACTCGAAATTGGGTGATTCAAAAGTCTAAATTCAAGAGAAATAGAGATCTACAACTTTCATGAAAAAGTTGTGCCATTTTGGAAACTGTAGATATCCAAAAATTGAGTCGCAATTCAAACGCTCTTTGAAGTCTTAGGGAAAATCCGAAATTTACAAGGAATTATTATTTAGAATTAATTTAAAAGAAGTTCTGATCATTTTAAGAATTGTGGGTAGCCTTAGTTAGGGTTTAAGCACTATAAATAGATGGAAACTAATGCTGAAAAATTAATATCTCTTTTCTCTCTCTAAAAATAAACAAGAAAGCTTAGAAGAATTTCATGATGGATAAGAAACTCAAAGACTTCAACGATTAATTCAAGATTAATTAGATTTTTTGTTTCCTTCATGAAAAATAATGAATTTAATTTTATAATTTTCTCCATCATTCAAACTATTAAAGTATCGATTGAAATTGAAGACCTAAACTTAAAAAGACAAATAATTTTTTTTTTAACCTTGAATTCTTTATTTTTGATTAGTTTGGATTTTTTAGAAGGTATATATATGAATAATTTATTTTTTTATTAGTTTGAGTTTTTTTTATAGCCATCAACTATTTAAAGTCTATTTAGTTATCAATTTAGATTATGATTAGAGTAGAATTAGTGATTAATTAGTTTATTTAAATTAAATTTGTATTTATATTGAATTGTTAGGAAATTCATATTTTTAATGTGAAATTCGTAGTTTGAAAGTTCAGCATATTCGACGGGCCATAACCTGATCTAGATGACTCGAAATTTAATGCTCCAAAAGTCTAAATTCAAGATAAAATTAACATCTGCAACTTTCATGAAGGAGTCAATAACTTTATTTTTCTACCATGAATTATATGCTTTTGCTTCGTTTGGGTATTTTATTTCTTATAGCCATGAACTAATTATTTAAAGTCTATTTAGTAATTAATTTAGATTAATTATGTTTATTTTAGAATAGAATTAATGATTAATTAATTTATTTAAATTAAATTCATACTTATATTAATTTTTAATGTGAAATTCACAATTCGAAAGTATATCACATTCGATGAGCTATAACTTGAATTAGAACACTCATAATTGAGTGATTCAAAAGCCTAAATTCAAGAGAAAATCAAGATCTACAACTTTAATGAAGAAGTAGTGGCCATTTAATAACTGTAAATACTTGCAAAGTGAGTCACAAATAAGAAGTTATGTGATATGCAGTCTTGGTCAAAATCTAAATTTTAAAAGGATGTGTGTAATTAATCGAAATAAGTTCTAATCCTTCTAGGGTTTTAGGCAGCTGTAATTAGATCTTGAAATGTATAAATATATCAAAATTAAAACTGAAAAATGGTTATTCTTCTCTATCTAAAAAATATTGGTGAAAATTTTATGAAATTTTTCATCATTCAAACTATTGAAGTATGGATTGAAGATTGAAGACTTAAAATTAAAAAGGTATATAAATTTTTATTTTTTTAACGTAAATTCATTGGTAATCAAATAATATGATTTAACGTAAAAAATAAAAAAAAAAGATTTGATAACATAATTATATCGATAACGAACACCACGTAATGCACGTGAGGAAAAATATTAGTAGATAATAAAAGACTAGGATTTGGATATGAAATTGAATAGATAGACATGATCATCTTGGTTGATAGATCGAGAGGATAAGAATGAAGAAATTAAGGTGTAAAAAAAGTATATATATCTATATATATAGTTCTCGAAAGAATACATATTTTAATACAGCCAAGGTTATATTAATTGGTGCTTGTCCAAATTCTTGAAAGAATATAATTTTGTTTTTCTTGCTCTTTTGGCTAGGAATCGTTGCTTTATTAGAGCAAATCTAAATCAATATATTTTTCTCGAATCTACTCAAAATTTTAAATGCACATGAAACTTTTCTAACAAATGTTTTACGCGGGATTTACTTGGTCTTGGTGGACAATTGGACATATATATGATGATAAATAAAATAAACATCATTAATTCATGATTTATTAAAAATAATTTAAAATTATTTCATTCATGCATGATCAACTACGTAATATGTACTACAGAATCAAACATTTACACGACAAATGTATTGTCATATAATTTCTACTGACCACCCTTTGATCAAAAAAATCCACATAATCAAAAGCCAATTCGAGATGCTAAATATGTCAATCTTTGGGGTAAGCAGTTTGTAACGTCCTCCTAATTAATTACATGCATTAATGTTTAATTGACATCATTAGTATATTTAATTTTATTAATTATAGATCATTAATTTATTTAATGTGCATGAGGGGTATAATTGTTGATAATAATAGTTGTGAGGATGTGTTATGGTAGTATTTGATTGTTTGGGGGTGAATTTGTAAGTTTTCTTTAAGATGGGTTAAAAGTCAAAGATGCCTTTTTAATGAGTCAATAAGAAGATTTTTAAACATATTAAATAAAAGAAAAAATGATTTAAAGGGATAAGAAGGGGTTTGGTCTTAGTTAGTGGATTTTGTAGAGATTAGGAAGAGAGAAAAATAAGAGGAAGAAGGGGAGAGCTTGAGGAGAGGAAAAGAAGAGGGAAAGATGAAAATTTTGAGAAGAAATCTATTAATTGGTAAGTTTTTCTTCAGTTAATTATTGTTAATTGATATTAATTGGTTGGTTTATGTAATTGGGAGTTAGGGTTTAAGAGGATTTTTGGGGGTTTGATTAGAATTGTTTAAACATGTAATTGATGTTTTTAGAAGAGATTATAGAGTGTTAATTGTATATTTTGGTATTGAATTGTTCATTTAAATGGATAATTGTGTTTAGGGAAAATTTTTAAGTAAAGAGGCTTGAAGGATGGAGGCTAATAGAGGTTTAATTGGTGCTCTCCATGTTTTGTAAGTAAATAGCTATTAATACTAATTATATTTTTTTATTTTGATGTTAATTATATGATTCATTTATGCATTTTGGTTGATTTGATTAAATTCTATAGTAATATTTAATGTTTGGATTAATGGGATTGTGGTTATGATTGAAAGAGTGTGAATTGATTGGATGATAGTGAAATTAATTATGTTTGATTGTGAAATGAGTAAATGAGCAATTGTAATGAAATTGATTATGAATGTTGAATTGATTTGCGTTGTGAGAATGTGTTTGACAATGTATGAATTTGATAAGGGATGATATTGATAATTTGATGTGATATGGTTTGAGAATGAGAAATGGTGGATGGATGAGTAATTGATTTGGAATTGAATTGAGAAAAAGAAGAATGAGATGAGATTATTGAAAAATGAGAAAGTTGAGAAAAGCATTTCATTGATATGAAATGGTTTGATTGTGTGTAGAAATGAAATGGTTGTGATTGTGATTGTTTGATGGAACGAAATGTTTGTGATTGATTGATTATTGTGATGAAGTGATTGGTTGGTTGATTGTTGTGATGAATTGGTTGTTGAGTGATTGTGTGATTATGTTTGGCTTGATAATGAGCTCGATTGTCTAAGTGTTTGGTTAGGATTTGGTAACCCAAGTGATGAGATTGAATGAATAAAGTGATTTGTGAATGGACGCCCAATTGAGAAAGAAATGATAATTGAAAAGGATATGAATGGAAAAGGATATGAATTGAAAAAGATGTGAATTGAAAACCGTGAGCTATTCCGGGCCTTCGTGGCCGGTTAGATAGTTTATCTAATTATCAAGGTTGATTTGTAATTGTGAGTTTTGAATTGTGATTTGAGATTGAGAATTTGTGGCTTGAGGTTTGTGAATTGAGGATTGTGAGTTATGTGTTGAGTTTGACGTCGATGTGAAATTGTTATTTGACTTTATGAGGTGATGAATCTGTTGAGATTGGGCTAATGAGTTTGGAAAAGTTGTAAGATTGGTTGTGAGAATTATAATGGTTTGATGTGTATTGTGAATTTATAAGTTTGTGGTTCTAAGTAATGTTATAAATTTGTATTGAGGAACTATATATACATATAAATGCATGAATATTGTGTTGTGTTAGTATTAGCAGTTATTTATTTACTGAGTTGCCAGCTCACCCCTTGGTAATAATTTTCAGGTTATGGACAATGCTTGTAAGTATTCAGAGGTTCACGTGCATGGCAGTAGAAGTTTTGAAGGTTGGCCAGTGAATAGTCTTGAGTATATTTATGCATGTTGGTCTGAATATGTATATGTTTGTAATATTGTATAAGTTGATGTAATTATGTGGATTCTAGTTGAGAACATATGTTTCGATTTTGTTTTAATATATTAAAAAGCTTGTTGTATGTTATGTTGTTTATGAACCTGTTAGAGTATGTTTTTACAGAGGAAAGTCGAAAATATTGTTTTAGAACTGTGAATTTCATTGAAAATTTCGTTTTGAGATTTGTACCTTAACAACGATCGTTCCAAGGTTAACAATGATCGTTGTTGTTTTAACAACGAGCTCGTTGTTGATTCCCACGAGCTCGTGTATCTCTTTGAAATTTTCGGACGTTTTGCTGCTTTTCACAATGATCGTTGTGAATTCAACAACGATCGTTGTGCCCCTTTTGGAAAAAAAAATTATTTTAAAAAGGAATTTAATCAAGTTGAAAATTATATTTATTTTGTAATTATTATTTATCTTTTTCTTAATTATATTGTGGATTTTGGGTCGTTACAGCCTTTTTCAGCGGAGCTTGGAGTTATCTTAATATGTCTCTCCCTCTAAGGGTTTTGGGTTTGGATTTGAATCAGATCACTGTTAAGCTATCTTAGTATCTTCTTTACAATCTCTTACTTCTTTTTTTCTCTCCTCCGTGGCATCCAGATACTCAAATGCACCATTCAAAATAAATATTAAAATTCCAAGCACACCAATAATAATCACTTGAAATACTAACAGGTGGTGAATTGGTGCAGAAATAATAATTAAACACTTTAATGGAGATTAGGTGCATTCTACTGTTACTTTGCTTTTTACAAAGTAAGGTTCTCTTTGTTACTTTATCATCGTTGGATGAGAAATTAACATTCCATCAAATGATTGAAAAAACAAAGTAAGCAAAGTACAAAGTACCTATAGAATTCCCCATGGAGATTATATAATTGCTAAAATCACATAAAATTGAAGAAATAAATAATTAAAAGCACCTTAATTTTATACAAAAATATGCATTCATTATTAGTTGACCTGAGAGTCCTAGGTTTGAATCCCCTCGCCAACTTAAAAAAAATAGCTAATGCCATGCAATACTATATATCATTTTTTTAGTACAATATCATTTTTCCAAGGGCCTAATAGCCTAATATAGCCCGAACTTTGACCAAATTTTCAAATATAGCCCCAACTTTAAATCATGTCAATTAGTACCTTGTAATTTGAGCTTAGTGTCAAATATAGCCAGGCGTGTGTTTCATCTGACATGTCATTCTTTTCTTTTATTCTCTCTCCTAGTTGGCAAGACACGTCAGATAAAATTGATTAGATTTGAAACTAAACGTGAAGTTTGAGATATATTTGACAATAATATGAAAGTTCAGGATATATTTGGTTTCGAATCAATTTGACGTGTCTTGCCAAATAGAAGGGAGAATGACACTTAAGCATGCCATGTCAGATGAAATACATGTCTGGCTATATTTGACACTGAACGCAAAGTATAAAGTACTAATTGACATGATTTAAAGTTGGGGATGTATTTGAAAAATTGGTTAAAGTTCGGGCTATAATAGGCTATTATGCCTTTTTCCAAGTAGATCCATGTAATGGGCTTCGTTTTCAAATGATGGTAATTAATGTAGTTATTTTATGAAAGAGCAGAATATGTATTGGCCTGGGATAGATTTATTCATATCGAAGTAATAAATTATTTTTAAACTTGTGTGTTGTGCAAAATTAAATGGTTGAAAGAACCGAAGCCCTATTATAAGTATTGACGATCAGATAATCTTTGCAAGCACATTAATTTTCTAGTGCTCACCCGGATGGCCACATTGTGCACTTACTTAATATCAAGTGGCATTTTAATACAAAATTAAATTGGTGCTGCCGTTGTTTCCTTCAAACATAACTAAAATGCCACATGATTATCCCCCCATATAAACACATTATTAATTGAATGAAACAAAATTAGTCTTATTCTCTTGACATAAAAAAATGAAGAAGCAAGAAGTTTGTATCATCTTCAATGTTGGTCTCACTAAACTAACATATGCTAAATGTCGAAATCAAATAATAAATTAATTAAAATTAAAGTGAATCCCATGTCGTACTACAAAGGTGTCTGGATATTCCGTTACTAGACAGGTGGTAAGGGAATAAGGATAGAATATGCCACTTAATTGTGTTTTATTTCTGTGCATGCTCCACATGCCACAAGCATAGTCTACGTGTTTTCCTTATTTGGTTCAACTCTAGTGAGGAATTCAATGTACTCCTTGTTTAACTATAATCAATTCTAAAATTTTAATAAAATAGTGTAATAAATGGATTTTTGTTTTATACCAAACACATAAATTATTAATTTGAAAATGATTTCTATAAAATTTCATGAAATTCATTTAGAAACTTATGTTAATGTTAAATTAATAGAAAATTTAACTTAGTTTTATTAAATTGTATGAGTATAGTATATATATGTGCGGCTATTAATTTGTGAACAAGACTATACAAGAATCCCTATTGCATAAGGAGAAAATATTACATGTAAAAAATGGGAAACAAAATCCCTATAATGTAAGGATTAATATCCTTCCTTATTACCCTCTCACAAGTTGATGATCATGGCAATCGATGATCAACTTGAACTGCAAATTCTGAAATTGTGGCTTCGGGAAAGGCTTAGTGAATACATCGGCAAGTTGATCTTTAGAGGAAATAAACCGAACATCAAGAAAACCTTTTGACACCAAATCTCTCACATAATGGTAATCAATCTCAAGATGTTTAGATCAGGAATGGAAAATAGGCATAGTAGTGAGATAAGTGGCACCAGTATTATCACACCAAAGGAGCGGTTTAGAGGTGGGAGAAAGGCCTAATTCCCGTAGCAAGGATAACACCTATTGAAGTTCAATAACAGCATGGGCAATTGCCCAATATTCTGCTTCAGTAAGGACTTTGCCACCGTTCGTTGCTTTCGGGTGCCCCATGCAACTAAGTGACTACCCACAAAAATACAATAACGAAAAGTGGATTTCCGATCATCCAAAGAGCTTGCCCAATCAGAGTCACTATATTGGTATGGGTGGAATTGTACCCTAGTTTTCAAACTAAATATAAAGTGAGTAGGGTGCCGAACTCTAGGGAACTTAGAGTGATTTTGTATTAGTTAATAAAGATACGAAGATAGATAGGCAAAATATTATTGTAAAACTGGATTAAATTATTCTAAAACTAAACTAGCATTAATTAACAAACAACAAGTACTAATCAAACTAATTAAATTATCTACCAACAATTTCAAGATATGTTTATTAGAACAACAATTCAAAATTAATCAAGAAACTAAGAATTAATGTCAACACATGTATTAATTGGAGAATGTGACCTAAGAAGCAACTCTCATTGTCAATTAAGGGAATTTCCATCTAGAGTCTATAAGCACTCTCGTGTCATTGTAGAGATAGACAAAAACCATTAAGAACCATGCTAATTCTTTTACCCCTCAAAGTGGATTTCTTATCTCTAGGTACTTTCTTAACCCTTAAGTGAATTCAATTGCATTTCCATCAAAAATCCCAACTCTCATTGTGAACCTTTGATTAACATATTATATATGGTGATCAAGCATACATAACACAATTAAACACTCAATTGAACACAAATCAACCATGCATTACTAATAAAATAGAAGTAGTTTACAAGATCAATTCATCCTTGCAATTCTAATAAACAAGAAAGTTAGCCTTGATACATCTTGGATAAAACCATCAAAATACAAATTACTACACTAAACATCAAGTAAAACAAGTAAAAGAAAGGAGAAAAAGGGATAGAAATAATGTATGTAGTGATCTCTAATGTATTCCAAGTAGTTACTTGTGAAAATGTAGCCTTTGCAAGAACTATCTTTCTTTTGCCTTGTCTTGTCTTCATGCATTTAAAACTAAGGGGGTGTTTGATAACCCAACTTATTACTTAAATTAAAATTTTTAACACTTATTTACATTAAGTCATGTTTGATAACACAACTTAATGTCAACTTAATTTAATCAGTGAAGTCAAAAGCCACTTAAAATAATAAGTCAAAACTTTTGACTTAAAATTTCTACTGAAAATTATCAATAGTTGTTATTCAAAATTTTTTTGCTAACATAGTTTATATAAACTTATATTATCATTAATAAGTCAGAAACTCTTTTTTTTTTTTACATTTATACTCTTTATTTGACTTATAATTTTATTGACTTTTATACCCTTATATATGGTTACAATTAGTTTTTCAAATTACTTATAATTTAAATTGTGTATTTTAATGATTATAATTAAAAAAAATTTAAAATTAGTTAATGAAAAAATCAATATTTTCAATTATTAAAGTTATCAAACAGATTATTGAATTCAATATTTAAAATTTTCAGCACTTATCATATTCAACGCTTAAAATTTAGTGCTTAATTTTTCAACGCTTAATTTTCAGTTTTATCAAACACCACTTAACTTTCTATTTTTTTTATCTCTAATATTCTGATGTTGTATCTTACTTTCAAGAACAGAAATAACATTTTTATAGGCCTTAGAGTTGGTTACAAGTGGTCAAAATTCGTCTCCCAATAGAAAGGCACCATTCAAAGTGAAAAGACACCATATTATGCAGGAACAGAAACTTCGGGGGGCATTTTCATCCTTTAAGATGACAGAATTTGGAAATTGTTAAAGCATGAAAGTTGTAGCCCCATCTCTTAGATTTCCAACGCCACTTGAATCGCCTTATTCCGAGTCCTCTAGAAGAAGTTATGCCTAAAATACCAGAGTGGTCAAACTGAAGTGTCATATTATTTGATGAATAACTACTCTTCACTACTAGCAACATGCATAACTAGTAGTGATAGTAGCAAATCTTCACCACTAGTGACATGCAAAACTAGTAGTGACAAGCTCCAAGCCACACTCTTCAATCTTAATCCATTGCTAGCTCTCCTATTGATAATTTCACCCTTCCAAAGCCTATAATACACACCAAAACATGTGTAAAACACTAGAGATGATATGAAAACATAAAGAAACATTTGAAATCATAAAAATATTACTAACTATAAATAAAAATGCATAAAAACTCAGAGAAAGTATGAACTAATGAAACTAATAATGCATGAAAATGTCCTAAATACCTATGCTAAACATAATAAATAAGAGTCTTTGGGAGAAGTGGACGTAGGTCAAGTTAGGATCGAACCACTATAAATTCTTGTCTATTCTCCAAAGCAATTTTTAATTTCTAATTCCACGCCAATTCACCCCTCCCCCCTCTTGGGGATTTCACATTGGTATCTACAGAGGTTTCTTTCTTACTTGATCATGGCTAGAGTGCTAGGTAATGAGAAGAATAACAATGAAGAAGTTTTTATGCTTTATGCTTAGTTAAGGGAGAAGATGTACAAGTTGGTAGATTTTTTCAGTTAAGGATCATTGATCTAACGCAGAAGAACAAGGAAGAAATCAACATCAGTGGCTTCAATACTCTTATAACTGAGTGTATGGGCATCTTTGGTAGTATTGGAGTTCGTCTTTCTGATGATCTCTCTCCTATAGAGTTTAGACTAAGGTTGTCTTTCATTAAGCACAATCAAGCATTTGTTCTGAGAGAGGGAGGTGGGTATACAAGAACAGCCCAACTACTTCTACTACTACAATTGGTCAGACTTTTGGTGCTACTCAATGTTAGGCTTCAAGTTCTGCTATTAGATCGGAGGGTCTGACTGAGACAGTTGCTAATGATAGGGTTGATGAGAGCATTAGAGATTTCTTGATCAATTACATATAGAGGAGATCACTACAGCAGCTGCTACGGGTTCTAGACCTCCTACCTTTGTCCTTCCTCTATTCCAGCAGGTTTACACATGGCGTACTCAATCTCGGT
>CANYLF011206217.1:0-10375 GCA_948193215.1 Bocquillonia castaneifolia
TTATTTTTGTTTGAGCCTTGTGTGCTTATTGTTATTCACAGCAATCATTGTTGGGTTGTATGTGGGTGTGAGAGTTAGGAACTCTTGTGAAATGTTTAAGTTTTAGCCTATGAAACACTTGGGGCTTGGGTTTTAGAGTGAGAACTCAAGGGTTGGTTTCGAAAGGTTGGGTGATTAGCCTTGAAATCACTTTTGTAAGGTTTAGTGTGAGCCTCAAACACTTTGTAAGGTTTAGTGAACACTTGTAATCAAGATTGATTAGTGGAAACGCCTTGTTTGGGTAAGTGGATGTAGGCAAGAGTTGGCCGAACCACTATAAATCGATTGTCTCTTTTATTTCCGCATTAAGTTTTCGATTTATAGCTATTATCCACTAATCACCTATTCACCCCACTCTAGGTGCCATTAGGGATTTCAATATATATATATATATATATATATATATATATATATATATATATATATGTTAGCAAGAGTCGTTCTTGAACTTGAAACCTTTAACCCCTCCACACATGTATATGTATAGTGAAAATATCTAAAGTTCAAATTTGAAGAGTATGCAAGATTAATGTTGGAACATGACTCTTTTAAAATACAAACACTAATTTAAGTCATTTGACAAAAAAATAAAAATAATTTATTTATTTTTTTCTGTATAATTTCACAATAATAATAATAATAATAATAATAATAATAATAATAATAATAATAATAATAATAATAATATATAGCAGCATCACGAGTTATACAAGATTTATGTCAGAAACGAATCCAACTATATAAACATTAATTTTTTAATTTAAAGAAAAAATTACATAATTATTTTATTTTTTTCTATGCACTTTCACAATTACAAGCAATAACAATGTTACAAGTTATGCAAAAATCAATGTTGTATGTAATTAAATTAATGACTAGTTCTATATTATAATGGGTCAAATATATAATTTCACCTATAAACTATTACGTTTTAACTCTTAACACTAATAACTTTTTATTTTTACCTATTTCACCTATAAACTTTTATTTATAACCTATTTCACCAATAAACTTTTATTTATAACATATCTTCATGTTAAATTAATAAGTAAATGATTTAATTACTAATTGGCTTAATGCAAGGAAGACACTTAAACTTGTCTCATTTTATCATTGCGATACTTTAACTTAATTTTTAATCATTTTGACACTCAAACTTGCACTTTAATACCAAGTAAACACTTATTTTAATGATAAAATCTTATAAGTTTGGATGTAATTAATAATATGGTATTATCGTATAAAATATGAATATACAAATAATTACAAAAAATGAAACATTAAAAAAAACTAATTGTATTTTTTAAGAAAATTGTAATTCATTCATTCATCAGTAGAATAAGAGTACAACTTGATAAAAAAAATGCATAATGAAAGAACAATCAAGGAGTACATAGATATTGATCGTACATGATCAATGGAGAAAACTTCTTTGAATTTCTTCCAAACGAACAAGGTGGTTGTGTTTTGCCAAGAATTTACTCTAATCTTGTCTTTAAACAATGTTGCTTGAAAGATAATCAACATAAAACTTTGCACTATAATCATTATCATCATTATAGACTCTTCCCAGAAAGAAAAACTATAAAATTTCAATAATGGAATTGAAAACACCCACATAAATGAGGAACAAGAAAAACACACAAAAACTAAAACCCCCATAAAAGGGGAACTAAAACCAACAATCTAAAGATCTGTATTTATTTAAATATAAAATAAACTAAAATAAAACTATAATGGTCCACTGTCGACATTTGTGTAGTCGGCGGTGGCCAGATAAGAATATTTTATGAGAAATCAATGAGAGGAGGAGGAGGGGAGAGAGAGAGAGAGAGAGAGGTGGCTAGTGTATAACTTAACATAATTTTATTTTTTATTTTGAAATAAGGAATTTAAAGTTACATTCAAGTAAAATTAGAATTCATAAAGAAAATTAAAAAAAAAACATCACCATTACTACGAAAAATGATGCATGTAAAATGTAAGAAAATAAATTGAAAATTAAAAGTATACTACAATAGAACCTCTATCTAAGAGTTTTTTGGTCATGGGATTGGTTTAGTCAAGGGTGCTATTCAGATCTCTTTTTGTACTTCTCTATTGATGATCCTCTGTTGGGAGATTTGGAAGCAAAGAAATAGGCATACCTTTCATGAAAACTCCTCTTCTAGTGATAGTTTGTACAAAGGATTGTATTTAGCTATGTATTTGCTCAAAAGCAAACATCCTCAGTTAGATTTTAGTGCTGACGATGTTATTAGATGCCCTTCTTCTTTCTTAGAGTTGTAAGTATTCTTTGACCTCTTTGGTCCTTTTAATAAATTCCTACTCTTATAAAAAAAAAAAAATCTTAGTCTTAACTTACACCAATTAGTTATAAATAAACCTCTATTAAGTTATAAACTCTATATGATAATAAAATTTATAGGGTCCTAGTGTTAATAACTGTATAGAGGTTTTACTGTAATTATAATAATTTTTAAGAAATTTGAGTTATCTTTTATAAAATTATATTCACTAACTTCAATAATAAATTGTGAATTAGATATTTTAATTGGTTAAATACTTTATAATTTGAGATAAATATAATAATTATTTTTTAATATTTTTATTCCATTTTGTATTTTATTTTTGAGAAAGTCTAAAGATAAAGTATCATAACATGTTTGTATATTTTATATCATAATTGTTTATTTATAATGAAAATTTAAGTTTAGGTGTGAAAATAATAAATATTTAAGTTCAAGTGTTCAAATGGTTAAAAGTTAAGTCAAAGTGTCAAAATGACAAATTAAGACAAGTTCAAGTGTCTCCCTGTGCATTTGGCCATTACTAATTCAAATAATTTAGAGGTTAAATAGGCCATAGATGAAAGTTTATTTGTGAAAGAGGTTATATATGAAAGTTTGCAAGTGAGATAGGTTATAAATAATAAATTCATATGTGAAATAGGTAAAAATAAAAAACCATCAGTGTCAAAGGTCATCAAAATATAAAGTTCATAGGTGAGATTATGCATTTAGCTCATTATAATCACACACTTTTTATACTATCATGACTATCATCATAAATCATATTATTATCATAGTGCATCATGATCTTATCTAGTTAAAAATAGAGATACAGTAAAATCTCTACAAATTAATATATAGAGGACTATAAAATTCTATTAATCTATAGAGTTATTAATTTATCTGTAAATTTTTAATTTGTAAAATCTATTATTAAATAATATAAAATTGAATTGAATTAAAATATTACTTATTTATTTAATATTTAAAATTTTATTATTTATTACTTTTTTTGAGAAAATTTATTACTTAAATTAATTGATTGTTTAAAATTTATAGAGGTTTTGATTTATCTATAAATTGCTACTTACCATAACTTCTAAATGTTATAAGAAAATTAGGAATGAAATTTAACTATATTTAAATTTTAAGTAAAAATAAATAAACAACAATAGTTTCATATTTCAAAAAAAAATAACATAGTTGAATATGTATGTATGTATAAATTAGAATGCAAATCCCATGGTTAATATATATACCACCTGGAGTCTTTTTCCACTCATTATGGATTAATAAAATTTCATTTATCAATATATACACACGTATAATTATAGAGATTACCTCCTTAATTTTCTAAATTGTACTTAATTACTAGATTTCCATATTGTAGTAATTGATTTCTTAATTCTTATGATTGTCCTCAATTGTAAGCTGGTATCATTATATATTTGTACAAATTATTCAAAAGAGAGAATACAATTAAAGGGGTCTTTACTCTAATTTCATTTAAGTTTGGTATCAGAATCAACCTACTTTGATCCTTAAAATTTTTTTTCGTTCTTTAAAAATATGAGTGAAAATAATTTGAATCATTTTGGTTCAAAACCTCTTCCAAATGTTGTTCAGTCTAAAGGTGTTTTCAATGTAGGAATCGCCTTTAGTGAATCAAATTGTTATGTTTGGTCTCAGTTAATGGAGATAATATTGTTAAAAGGGAGAAACTCTCTTATATCTTGGCAAAACCAAAGCCTTGTGAAAGGTGGTATGTCGAGAATCAAAAGGTAAAAAGATAAATGTTGATGTTCATGAACCCATAAATTATGAAAAATAACACCTGCATATACCAACTACTAGTGAAATTTGGAGTGTTTTCTTAAAAGTATACTATGGTGGAAGTGACAAGTAGAGGGTCTTCATTCTAAATTAAAAGGCATTTTCCACTAAATAAGATGAGAAATCTCTTATTGAATATTATGGAGAATTAATTGAAATTTTCCAGGAATTAGATCATTGAAATAAAGTTGTTATGGAAGATCTTGATGATGTTGTTGCATACCAAAAGTTTATTGAATGACTAAGGGTGCATATTTATCTCGTTAGATTAGATGGAATGTTTAAACAGGTTTGTGGAGAGATCTTACACAACGAGCGATTTAGAAGAATGTTATGCACAAATTTGGAGAGAGGTTGTATGCCAAATAACATTAAAGGAGAATATATATGTCTTTGAAGCCATGGCAATGGTGTCTTAAAACCATCCAAAGGCTACTAATGATACTGAAAAGCATTGTACCAATTACAACCAAGTTGGACATACCAAAGGTCATCGTTATGAGAACGCGGGGTATCGAGATTAATAGGATCGTAATCGGACACCATAAAAGAAGGATTTAAAATGGAAGCCTACTATCATAATTGCTGAAGCATGTACAAATAATGATTATATTGAAACAACCTCAACGCTGGTAGGAATTGTAAATAATTGTGGTAAGATTTCTACACTCATTTCTAATAGTGCATAGATAATTAATTCTAGTGCTATTGACCATGTCACATTTGATTCTAGACAAGTTAATTGTACTAATTCATCCTAAAAAAATTTTGTTTACAGCTAATGGTGTTAAAAACCTCAATCATTCGGAATAGCTTTGTAGCCCTTACTGATACTCGTAATCTTAACTTTGTTTTGGTTGACCCATCTTTAAATTATAACCTTTTGCCAGTTTCTCAAATTACTAAAGCTGTATCTTGTGTTTTTGTTTTTTTAACCTAAGCATTGTGTATTTAAGGACATCCAAACAAAAAGAATGATTGGCTATAGTATTAGAAAAAGAAAGTTGTATTATTTGGACTTAGCGGCAGAATCCTCGGACAAGTTACATCAAGTTTTGCCAATGAATAATCTTGAATGGGAGAAGAAAAAATTTGAAGTTTTATTATGGCATTAGCATTTAGAATATGCATCTTTTAGGTATCTAAAAAAATTGTTTCCCAGTTTGTTTAAACATATTGATGTTTCTAGTTTCTATTGTGAAGTTTGTGAACTTACTAAGAGTCATCATGTTTCTTATCCATTAAATTTGAATAAAAGTATCATTCCTTTTATGATCATTCATTCTAATGTATAGGGTCCTACTAAAGTTTCAACTTTCAGAAGATCTCGTTGGTTAATTACTTTTATTGATGATTATACTAGAATGACCTAGTTGTGGATTATGAATTCTAAGGGAGAAGTTTATCTCTTAGTCCAAATACTTCATAAAATAGTTAAGACTCAACACAATGCATAACTTCAAGTTCTTCTCAGGATAATGTAGAGGGGATATCATAGTTCTGAACTTAAGTATTTTTTTTTTGGAGGAGCAAGAAATTGTTCATCAAATAACTTGTCCAGATACACCTTCATAAAATGGAGTTACTGAGATGAAATATTGCCATCTTTTGGAAGTGGCATGTGCATCATTATTTGAAGTCTATATGCCACCCATCCTATTTGGGGGTGAAGCTCTTACCTTTACAGTGTATTTGATCAATCGGATTCCCTTTCATTTTGTTAATTTTTCAAACACCACTTTAAGCTCTTAAGAAATGTGTAAGTGCCTCTTCTGTCCAAAATTTACAGCCTCGTGTCTTTGTATGTGTTGTCTTTGTCCACTTACATATACACCAACATCACAAATTGGCCCCACGAGCATTGAAGTATGTGTTTGTTGGATATGTTATGTACCAAAAAGGTTACAAGTGTTATCATCCTCCTACTGGATGAATATTTGTCACAATGGATATGGTTTATCACAGGAATTTAATATATTTCTCCTTTGAGTTTGAACTTCAGGGGAGCATTAGAAGGAAATTTAGACTTTTGATTATAATTATATTGAACTTGATATAGATGGAGAAGTCTTTGAATTTAAAGGTAGGAGTCCATTAATCGAAGAATCTGGCCTAAATTCCAGTGTTTTGAAGAATTTAGGTCCATTGGATACATGAGTTTTTGTCCGTTTAACTTCTTTTCTGAAATACAACACGAATTGGAACTACCAAAGAAATAGTTGCAAAAACTACTCACTTGAGGTATTCCTAAACGAATTTATAAATCTGAAATATCTTATGAGTCTCTTTGTGTTTAACCAAAATGTTTTTGAATCAAACAAATCTTTTATGAATCAATTATCCATTGTATCTATTCCTAACAATGTGCACGAATCCTTATTTGACTCAAGGTGGAAAGTAGTTATGAATGATGAAATGAAATCTTTAAATAAGAATTAATAAAACATGTGATCTCGTTGATTGTCCACCTGGAAAGAAGCATGTAGGATGCATATGGTTTTACTCAGTGAAGTATAAAGTTGATGGTACCATAGAACAATTTAAGGTGAGATTGGTGGCAAGAGGGTACACTCAAACTTATGGATTGATTACATCGACATATTTGCTCTTGTAGCTAAGATCAATACTGTCAAAGTTTTGTTATCATTAGCTACTAACTTGGATTAGCCTTTAAAGCAATTTCATGTCAAAGCAATTCATATCGCTCTTAATTCTTTAAAAGAAATCAAGGTAAAATCACTTCTCTTATACACACACACACACACACACACACACACACACACATATATATAACTCAAACTTATGGATTGATTACATCGACATATTTGCTCTTGTAGCTAAGATCAATGTTGTCAGAGTTTTGTTATCATTAGCTACTAACTTGGATTAGCCTTTAAAGCAATTTCATGTCAAAGCAATTCATATCGCTCCTGATTCTTTAAAAGAAATCAAGGTAAAATCACTTCTCTTATATATATATATATATTAATGAAATGGTGCTAAAAAATGACATGGAAGAAATGAAGACAAATACACTACAAGAGTACTTGTCCAATGAGTTTCAAATTAAAGATCTTGGTTCTGTAAAATATTTTCCTAGGATTGAAGTATATTGATCAAAAAGGGAAATTGTTTTGTCCAAAAGAAAGTATACACTGGACTTGTTGAAAAAAATAGGTATGCATGCATGTTAACCGATTGATACACCAGTGGAGGAAGGATTGAAGTTATATGGCAAACCAGAGCAAGTACTAGTTGATAAAGGGAGATATCAAAGACTTGTGGGAAGGTTAATGTACTTAGCACACACAAGATCGAATCTTGATTATGAACTGAGTATTGTTAGCCATTTTATGCATAATCCAGGAGAACATACGAATACGGTTGTGTGCATTTTAAGACACTTAAAATTTTCTCTTAGAAAATGGATAATTTTCACAAACAATAAGGATATATAGAGCAAGAGTGTTTAGATTGAGCTTGAGTAATAAGTGATCGACAATCCACTTTTTTTCACCTTTGTAGGAGGCAATCTAGTTATGTGGAGAAGTAAGAAGCAAAATGTTATTTCTTGATCAAGTGTCGAAAAGGAATAATTCTTGAACTTTGTGAAACCATATGGCTAAAATTTAGGTTACCTGTTTAAGAAACCAATTCAATTGTTTTATGACTATAAAGTCACATATGGTATTGCACATAATCATGTCCAACACGAACGAACGTGGTATACTTAGACAAATAGATTCTTCATCAAAGTAAGGTTGGATGACAAGGTTATTGAGTTGTTTAAGATTTGCTCAAAAGATTAATTAGTTGATATTCTTACTAAGGTTGTCCCAAGACAAACCTTCTTCAAGTGTCTTGGCAAGTTGACCTTCTGCAAGTGTCTTGGCAAGTTGAACATGTATAACATCTATGCATCAACTTGAGGGGGAGAATTGAGATTTGCTTCCTAATTTATCCCATAATCTTAGAAATTACCTCCTTAATTTCTTAGATTATACATGATTACTAGATTCCTAAATTGTGATAATAGATTCCTTAATTATTGATATTATCCTTAACTTTAAACTAATATACGTATATATTTGTACAAAATTATTCATAAGATAGAGAATAAAATCAAATTAGTTTATTCTCTAATTTCCTTCATACTATAATAATATATCTAGTAGAGAAGTCAAATTTAACAAGATGTCATTTATAAAAATACTAAGTAGCACTTTAGATACTCACTCGAGTTATAAAATGAATGAAAATTTAGACTTTTGGGTTTAATTTTATTTTTACATGTATTTTTTAACTAATAAAGACTGAATTAACGTAATTGGAGATTATAAAAAGAATTAAATTTTTAATATTGTGAAATGTTATAAACTATATATGTTTTCTTGGTGAATTTTACTGTAACTTTGTTTTGGAGTTACTTTACTTTTACTTTGTAGTAATTACTAAGCCTAAATACCTAAATTTTTCAACTTTTAACAAATTATGTCACGAATTTTCAATTATTACATAGTAAATGCTAATCCATTAATATCTTTTCAAAAACACTTTGCAATGACTTTTTCAGTTAAAAACTATCATTGTAACTTGTTTTCAGCTAAAAAATATTGTTGTAACTTGTCAGAACAATTTTTTTAACTTTTAAAAGAAAAACTGACTCAAATATTAGATGTTGGTTACCTAAAAGGGCTAAAATGCACTTATTTATATCTATTTATGTGTTCTAATTTTAGACAATAAGTTAAACATATACTTTTAAAAAGGCTTAATTACCAAAAAATTCCCAAACTTTTTGACTTTTAACAATTATATCACAAACTTTCAATAATTACATATAAGATGCTAATCTATCACTTCTTTTTCAAAAGTACTCAGTAATTGCTTTAACGGGTAAAAAAAAAAAGACTATGTGACTCACTGTAGCAATTTTTTAAAATAAAAAATAAAAAACTAAATTAATAAATTGAATACTGCATTAACTGTAATAGTCAAAATATATAATTGGAACACATAAGTAGAAATAAAAAGTGTATTTTAGCTTTTCTAAATAACTAACATGTAATATTTGAGTCAGTTTGTGATGAATCACAATAAGTGAATATCAATAATCTAAGAGAAAACTCTTGATGTTTCTAGAAGATGATACTGCAAAAGTAACAAACAGTGGACGTGGTGTCCTGGTTCCACTCCAATGCCTAAGTCAGTAGTGGAATTTTAGAATGGAATTCAATTATGGTGTGTACGTATGTACCTATTTATAGAAGATGTTGGGTTGAGTAACCCTAGCTTAACCTGATAACTTTGCCTTGTTAGAAAAGGCTTATCTATTGTTGTTGGATTGTCTATAGGACTCTAGGACTAAGTATCATGATAACCCTGAGCTGCTTGAGCTTTACGATATTATTCAATGACCTAAATATCCTTTGACAATGAGTATATTGGTCTTATTATTGCTTTGGCCTCATAGCCTAATAGGGCCTAGTAGGGATTACTCCTAATATTGGGTCGTTGAGCTGTAACAACATTCTATGGACTATTAGTTTGTCTTTTAAAAGTTAAAAAAAATTATTCTGACAAGTTACAGTGATATTTTTTAACCGAAAAAGTGATCATAGAGTTTTTTTGAAAAATATTGATTGATTAGTATTTATCATGTAATTATTGAAAATTCATGATATAATTATTAAAAGTTGAAAAGTTTGTGTATTTTTTTTGTAATTGGCCTTTTAATAAAAATTGTGTATTTTGACTATTATAGTTGATACAGTATTCAACTTATTAATTTAATTTTTTATTTTTTCTTTCAAAAATTGTTAGAGTGAGTCGTACAATCATTTTTATATTTGTTAAGGTGATTACAGAGTACTTTTATGTAATATCCTAAAAAATATAATAATCATAATAAAATAATCAAAATAATAAAAATAATAATATATATAATAAAAAATATAAGTTGGAGGATTTATATATATTATTGTAAAAGAAAATTTTTTACAATTTAGTCCGGATGTAATTGTAAGAAAATTTTTTATAAAGATTAAGTTGTAATTTTTCAAAATATCTAAGGGTTAAAATGGTAATTTTCAAATTCTTATTTTTATAGAAAAAAAGAAAGAAGAAGAAACTTCTTCATCTTCTACGTGTGTGTTAACACCTAATTTTTGACACAGGAATACGGAAGCAGCTCAGAGGCCCAGTGATGATCG
>CANYLF011206693.1:0-17116 GCA_948193215.1 Bocquillonia castaneifolia
ATTGTTATATTTGGTTGAATTTGAAGGAATTTTAGTTGAATGTTTATGTTTGGTTGAATTTTGGATTCTGTAATGTGTTTATGTTCCTTTAAATGTTAAGTGCATTTTGTTTATATAAGGCTCGTTTAATCCTTAACGAGCTCAGCTTGTTTCTTGCTCATTTAGGCGTTCAACGAGCTCAGTTGGAGCTCAGCTCGTATGTAGCTCATTTAGGTGTTAAATGAGCTGAGCTCGAGCTCGGCTCGTTTAACACTTAAACGAGCGAGATATGAGCCGAGCTCGAGCTTGGCTCGTTTAACACCTAAACGTGCCAGAAACGAGTCGAGCCTGAACCGAGTTCGAGCTCAAAACTCAAAGCTCGAGCCTGACATTTCTACTATTGAGCCGAGCCTGAATATGTGAAAACTCGGCTCGGCTCGGCTTGGTTCATATACAGCCCTAACAAAAACAAATGGTGAAGAAGAGGATATTAGGTGTTTAAGATTTTTTTGGCTTTTGATACTAAAATAATAAAAATAAACTTTACTTATTCATTGGAAGATTTTAATGGCTGAGTCTGATAATTATCACTTACGAAAGAGAAGAGAGATAAAAATCAAAGGAATTTTTTTTACTTGGAGAGAGAAATGTATAGGTAATGATCTTCACGTGTCCTTTTTGTTAATAAAAGTTAACTTGGTGAGTGATCAGTGAGGGGCTTAAATTTACAGACATAGTAACTTTTCAAGTTATTTGCTCCCAAAAAAACTTAAGGGATATATCTGCTCTTTGGAGTAAACAATAAGAGCCTGGGCCCTACTAAAACGTCATTTTGACTGTTAATTGTCCTTTAGTGGCTTTAATTATGTGTATAATAGTAGTTTTATTCTTTAACCACTACCATCGCTAATAATTGACATACGGACATGTAAGTTGAATTTTTTAATAAGAAGGGGTGACCTGGCAGTTGCAGCCTCCTCCTAATGTAAGATAAGGTGTTTTATATACTTTATTTGGATATAAAATATTTTTGTGCTTGACTTGAACTCCAAAAGGGTATGTATCTGAATGAGAGCAAATTTGATATCTATCTTTCTAAGTATCTGTGATTCTAATAATCACACATATATTAAATTTTTAACATCTCCATTAATTGCATTACACTTAATTTAGTACTTTACTTGATTTGCTGCTGAGAATTGTTCATACTAATTACAACTTCATCTTCTCCCCTCCCTCTTAATTTTCAACCATTTGATTCGTTTTTTTTTTACCCTTCAGTGGTCTGGGACAAGCTTGAGAATCCTTTTATTTGTTGCAAAGAAAAGAAATTAAGCAAAGTTGCAGGTATTTCTTTAGCTATTCCCTTCATTTGATATATCTAGTTATATATTTCATTGGAGAAATTAAAACCCAGTGAGAGAGAGAAAAATTGATGTAAAAAAAATAAAAAATTTTAGTGCTCCCTCTATCCATCAAAAAAAGTATGACTGTGTCATTTTTAATGACATATTTTAGAAGTATCATGTATCAAACTAGACAGGATGAGTGATATTCTGTATGTATCAAAATGAATTGAATTGTTGTAAATCGCATGATACATCAATTTCAAAGAATAAAAACTCATTTATATATGGTGTTGAATTTAATTATCATAGTATGATATTGATATATTCAACAGATGGAAGTTAAAATCAAGAAGTGGAGCATAGTGTGCCCAGAAGAAGAGAGTTCATCAAATCGGCATCTTCTATTTCTCTCAAACTTGGATCTGTTGTTTGCAAATGCTCGTCACAATCCTATTCTCTACCTTTACCGGCAAAATAGTCGTTTTTCCAATTTCTTTGAAGTTGAGGTTCTCAAGGAAGCCTTGACAAAGGTTCTTGTGGTATTTAGCCCAGTTGCTGGAAGAATGGAAAGAGATGAAAATGGTAGAATTTCAATCAACTGCAATGGAGAGGGAGTTCTATTTGTAGAAGCCCAAACTGATTCTGCTTTGAGTGACATTAGTGACTTGACCCCTACTCAACAGCTCTGGCAACTCTTTCCCTCTGTTGACTATTCCATACCAATCTCTTCACTTCCACTTCTTCTCTTGCAGGTACCTACCTACCTACAAATTTATATTATATGTATTTTCGGCATTGGCAATGCCTTCTTTTAAGACTACAAAATTTTAAGTTACATTTACTTGAATTTATGTTGATCTTTATATAAGAACTAGTGCATGTATGTATGTTTTGCTAGTTAACAAAATTTTCATGTGGAGGAGTATCTCTTGGAGTTGGATGGCAGCATGTTTTAGCAGATGCAGCTGGATTTCTCCATTTCATGAACTCGTGGGCGAACTTAGCCAATGGCCTTCCAATTCCCACCTCCCCATTCATTGATAGAACCATTCTCCGCAGTCGAAACCCACCCAAACCTACCTTCCACCATGTCGAATATGAGCCGCTTAGCACAATGTCTTGTGCAAATACTAAACCCTTTTCTCAAATGATCCTTGAGATCAAACCTGATCAAATAAACACATTGAAAGCTATGCTTCCCACTCACACCACCTTTGAGATACTAACAGCGCACATATGGCGATGCGCTTGCAAGGCACGTGGCGTGCCAAATGATGTAGCTACAACAATAGAACTTACTGTCAGTAGCAGATCGAGAGTGGATCCGCCAGTTCCTCCATGCTATTTTGGCAATATAGTCTCGCACACCACCACAACCGGTTCATGCGGTGAGCTTATATCAGAGCCATTGGTGAATACAGTTGAGCGAATACACAAGGCAATAAGAAAGGTTGACATTGAGTATGTGAGATCATTAATTGATTACTTGGAACTAAAAGACTTTGCAACTCTCAAAAAGGGACCAGAAAATTCCACCAGTCCAAACCTCAAGATCATCAGTTGGTTGCGGTTGCCCTTCTATGAAGTTGATTTTGGATGGGGTAAGCCTGTTTATTTTAAGGGTGGACATCCATGGGAAGGCAAAGGACACATACTATCAAGTCCAAATCATGATGATGGCACTCTGTTATTATCAATATGCCTAGAAACCCACCATCTTCCTTCCTTCCAAAAGTTGTTTTATGATAAAAGTTGCATCAGTCGCATGTGAATGTGAGGGCTACCTTAAGTCAAATGTTTGGTGATGAATGTTAAGGGGACATTACATGTAGTTTGAGATTGTGTTGGGTGAAGTTGCTGTTAATGTTTAATTCTCTTGCTTCGATTGTTGCACGAGCTGAATGTATGATAAAAATAAACAAACAGGAAAGGAAGAGCTGTACCTTAAAATTAGATTCATATAGGCATTATATCTCTGGTTAATGAACCTATGTAGCCAATGAACCAAAGCCTTGCTGCGCCAGGGGATAACAAAATGGGAGCTTGCTAAAAAACAAAGTTTTCTCTAATAGTTGTGTTTTTTCTTTGTTGGATTATGTGCACAACTTCACCAAACTGGACCTTATCAGTAGTCTCTCAAGAACCTAAGGAGTCTTTTGCCATTGGAAATAAGGAAGTCCTCAAGCCCCATGGCATAAAGCTGCTCCTCAGTGAGAACATAATTTTCATAATAAACTTGCTTAATTAGGAAACTCCTGAATGTCTCACATTGATCAGTTGTGTGCAAATCTGTCAAGTGCCATCTACAAAAGCATTCCAATCCATTGAAGTAAATAGGTAAAAACCCCAGCACACCAGAACTGGCCAACTCATTGAACAGCTGAACTGCACTTGTTGTTTTCCAAGAACTCTCTGCCTGCATAAATGTACAAAATATTCTAAGTAACAATAGTTAAATTCAGATCAACCTGAAGATGAAAATGACTGCTTTATGATTTTATCACAACATTTTGGTAATTCCATGATACATAATATTATAGTCAACAATAGTTATATTCACGTATGACTCTCTTAAAATCCCTCAGTTAGAAAAATTTGCCGAGCAGAATCAAGACTGTCCTAGATAGACAGAGAAATAACCTCTTACCAAAGTTAACAATGTTGATTTATGGTTCCGTATGTATTCTCTTGATCTTAAATCAGCCTGCATGTAATGAGGAATAACAAGCTATAAGAGCATATAACAACATAATGCTTGTAAAGATTTGCTTTTACATGAAGGCTCCAAAAGACTAGTATCAGGAATTTATCACAAACATGGTATCAAAGCTTTAGAGAACAGCTCTGGAAATAATAACAGCATATCTACTCATCTTAACAAACAAATTCCAAGGCATTGAATAAGCACCATCCATGAACAGTTTTTTGAAAAGCCGTCAAGTAGTAAGTTTCACCTGTCGGACAGGCTCTGGCAAATGAGAGTTGCGAGTCAATTTAGCTAACTTAATGGCAGTATCTAGTGATATACGGTGACCAATTGAAACATATATGGGATCGTATGATCCCCTTGTAGCTCTCATTGCCTGTTAAAAAGAAAACAGAGAGAGATCATATAAACAACATCATAGCAGGAGAATATCTACAGCATCAAATACAAACATAATAAGTATATATTTAGCCAAATCTCTTACTGCTCCCCATATGCAGCCAGAGTTTCCTGTCAATTTAGCAAAATCTTGGCCACTTCTTCCTGCAGCATGAAGAAGTTCTCTAACTTCATCTTCATTAAGACCATCTGTGTAATGCAGCTGAAATTGAAATCAGAATGCTATTATATATTAAGAGAAGAAAAGGAACAACTATAATTCTTTTGAATCTCAAAGATCACATGATCTTACTCACGGATTTACCATTGACTAAAACATAGCAAAAAAATATATACTTATAAGGGATTTGAGCATTATATAAGACATGATTAATAGTATAAAATGAGCTTACATTCTTACCAACCCCAATGGTGGGAATATTGGCCAGAACGCCTAGATGACAAGCCAGGCCAAAACCTATATGAGAGTGTTTCTTAACGCATTAGAAAAGATATGAACGAGAAATCCACAAAGCAAGTTTCTCTTATGATACAAATTTCCCCAAGCAGATATTGTATTTCAATCTAGTTTTGACCAGAATAATTACCCTGCTCAACAGTCAATACCAACAGAACCCAATTACAAGCATGAAACTATATTTCTCTTTCGTATGAAATAAATGATTAGAATGAAGCAAGTACATTTCGTTCATGTAGAAATGTAGGAAGAAGACTTGCCTCTAGGATGAAGCTTTCCATTGCCATCAACCATTATCACCTGTCAGCAAAGAGCATGAGATAATGAAGAATATGAGAGACTAACATTGTGGAAGAAAGAAGCATCAGGTGATAAATAATGGTAAAATATAAATATAAAAAGAGTCACCTGTGGGAAGTAAGGATTTTGACTGTTTTTCATCTTCTCAATGAGTGGTAAAAGTATTGGTACCTAAAACATACGGAAAAAGAGACCCAGAAGAAAAATAATAATAAAAAAAAAAACTGATTCAGCAATCAGCATAGTCACATAAAATGGAGTAAGTAAAATGCATGCAGAACAAAGAATAAAAAAACTAAAAAGCTGGTTAAAAATTATTATAGACAAGAACTAATTAAGGAACCTCTCTGAAGGCAAGAAAGCCAGCAATATAAGGAACACGGAGACGAACAAGGGAATAATCTTGGTAAACAACTTGAAGAGTTTGAAGATCCAAAACAACAAGTGAGCCACATGCAACAGATGGATCTTCTTTCAAGAAACTCACATCAACACCACCCACATACTTGAGCAATACTTTATGATCATCTTTTTCAATAGTGGATGACCTGATTCTTGATGATGATGATGATGTGGGTATTCTCCATTCGAAATCATCTTCCTCGATCAGTCTCCTTTTAAGCGAATGCTGAGTCCTGCAACAAAAAACACCAAAACTCAAGAAACGAACCAGCAATCAAGAAAAGGTTAAGTGATTACAGAATTGAATCATGCGTAATTACTCCAGCCAACTAGGCATATTTGATCTTGAATGACCCTGAAGAAGATGCTTTTACCATACACTAGATTCACTTAGACTGTTCAGTGTTTTTGGTCTTTCTTTAACCTTTTAAATGTCACAGATATATATTGACTTCCACTTTCCAGCTACTGAAGTTGTACGCGAAGAGAGCTTTACACTTCTGTTTAAGCAATCCTATTTTCCTTATGGGACACTTTAAGATTAAGTAATGGAAAATGGACCCCCTTCTTAGAATATGTTCTCTACATGAAGATACCAACCGTGTTTCTGTATTGATTGGTTTGTAAAATGTTGACCCATGTCTCTTTTTTCTTTTCAAGTCTTTACATCTTCCTTCCACAAATTTGTCCCAGTAACAGTTGCAAAAATTTGTGTAACAAACATTATGGGAAACTACCAAAAGTGGAGTGAAACGTCGCATGCTACCTCTACGATGTGCCAATCCTCTTTCTTCCTTCTTTATTTTTATGTCCTTTACACTCTCTAAAATTTAAAAATTAATATGTAAAATTATACTTGTATTTTTAAAATATAAAGAATAAAGTGAGTTTAACTATCTAAAAGTGCTGAGTCATACCTACTCCAAGAAATTTTTTATTTTTTTACAAGTGGAATAAAATTAGAAGAGACAAATAAATTTTTATCATTTAATGTTCATTGGAATAGGTAAAATGAAGAGAATTCTACTAAAAAAAACTACAATTTTCATATCCTATTAAATAAAAATTCTCATCATTCAAAAAAAATACTCTTTATTTTATATAATACATTGGCCTGCTTTACAGCTGCCAAATTTAACCGAGTTCATTGCCATTTACACTTGCATGGATTTATCGTTGTATGTAAATGGATTCATCTAAGACGGTTCACCATAATGGATCGCACGTGTGGATTACCAAAATGTATGCATTAATTGGCAAATTTTTAAAGGCAGTGGGATATCAAAAACCAGAATAGAATGTTACTAAATAAGTTGGTTGGTGCTCAAGAAATGCCTTCATGTGATCGAAACACCACATTCCATACCCTGAACTGTAGATGAATCTCTTCTACATGCTTATGTTTACAACTTTTCTTCCACTGTCAAGCATAATTATGCACTCTAAAATAATGTTACAAAAATTTCAAGAATCTTATATTAGAATTAATTTACAAATTCTACGAGCAAAATTGGCACAATATGCTGCAGAGGGAGCAAGATGAACATTAAACAGCAGAATATTGAGGTTATTGTTAAAAGAAATATTAGAATCTTTCAAGTCTCATTTGTTTAGTCCGCAATTCCATGTCTTGAAATCAAAGTAAATGCACCAACATTTAAATTTAAGCCCCGGGCAATCCCTGTATAAATTACCACTACATTAATAACCTCTCACATGCATGCATTTGTTAAAATTTGAAACAAGCATGTAACTTTACCATTTTGATCATGCAACGTCCTTTCGCACCCAGGCATACTCACAACTGTTTCCCCATCCGAACTGCAGTACAAACCAAAGCCAAAGGCATTTTTAAAGACCCCTATTAAACAAGTTGAAATTAAAACGATTAAATCAATCATTTGCTTCTCTTTCCCTTCTTTTCTTTTCGTAATTCTTATACAGGCAACAAGAAATTCTTACCCTCCTCCCTCTTCCTCTTCCTCTACCTTGGCCGGTCCCTCCTCTGCCCCTACCTCTCCCATTAGACTGCTCTTCCCTACATTCATGGGTTTTCCCCCTTTCTTGCCATCTCTGCCCTTCTCCTTCATTTTCAAAATGTTGTCTACTTTGCCATCTACCTCTTCCTTGCAACCTTCTCCCTTGGCCTCTACTGCTTCCATAGCATGTACTGTGGCTTACTTCAGCTGAGCCATTTTGCACTTGATTAGTGCTCTCTCCCTGGCTTACTTCAGCTGAGCCATTTTGCACTTGATTAGTGCTCTCTCCCTGCCAAAACACATAATTGATGATGGTAAAATATATTATATACTATGGTATATCAAAAAATCAACATTGTTGTTGACTTAAAAATATGATGGTTCCCTCCCACGGGTTTGGTTTGAAGATGGATGTTAGTCCGGTGAATAACTAATGCGACAAATTTCTACAGGTATATGAAAATGCTGATTCTACATCTACTGATCTACACAACACTTGGTGCTCTGTAGAGGGACTAGGGAGAGAAGCCCAATGCTTTCTATGAGACAATGCAAAGCCTGTAATGTTATGTAAACGGAATGGTAATGTCATGTGGTAGCCATAATGTGCTCAAAGAAAGATATGGGGGACATGCTATCAGTTCATTAGCAACAACTCAAAACTTGGTCTCATGAAGCAGCCAAGATCAACTGCATGTGATCAGCCTCCGAACTCCCAAGAAATGAAGCAGTCCTTTTCCTATAGAAATCAGGAAACCCTCAAACCTCAAAGAATAGGCTCCTAAGTAAGAGCAAAATATCCATGAGAAATCTGTGTGTAAGAAAATTCCTGAAAATTTGGCACTAATCAGCTGTCTACCCATGAAGTGCACCCATAAAACTTTCTAGTCCTTCAGCATGCTAAACAGTAAGCTTCGTGACTCTGAACCCACCAAGTCATTGAAGTGAGGATTTCCAGTGATAGTTTCCCAGGATGAACTTGGTTCCTGCATAAAAAGCAATAAAGTTAGTGATAGTGACGTTAAGATCAACTATACGAGGACAAGGATCACTATCAACTTCCACTGCAGCATGTGACCCGAAATTGAAAGCCTTTCCCTTCAATTTTTATCCAGAATAACATTTCTGCAAACTATAGAATTCTCTACATGTGAAACTATTATGCAACTCATAAATATCCTTCACCATTTTGGTTACCATCATCAATGGTCCTTTAAATATGCTTTTTTCATTCTCTAATGGCCAAACAAATATGTGACCAGTATAATGTCAGAAGGATATTTTCTCCCTTCATCAGATTTGGACATGTATCTGTTCCGAGACATACTTTTCAACCAAAATTTCAAATGAACTTTCCTTCTATACATTTCGTGCATTCTCATTTGCATTTATCAGTAAACGTCATAGGTGCAGATCTGTTGAGAAAGAACATCAAGACAAGAAGTTGACATTTATTCTCAAGTCTGGCAAATCTTTCAGATAACTAGATAATTGCATACCATAAATCATTTATTCAGACATCTAAGTCAAATTTCAAAATTCATGTTGACGTGCTCTAAAATAACACTCTTATATGGGTTGATTCATCTGCCATTTATCCCCTACTCTCTCATGTCTTGTAATAAATTGTCAGCACCTTCCCAAGTTACTGCCTTCATCTATCAACCATATAGACACCAGGACTGAGCCTACATAATAAGCACAGGACTGGTTTTACATCCCTCTACATCTCAGAAGAAGATTAGGAGATGAATGAAAAGGGTATGATATATTACCCTGTAGTCTAATGGTTCTAAAAGAAAATTTTATCAAAAAACAAGTAAAGTGACTTGAGCAATATTACCAGGAAGACTAAGATGGATAAACGTAAATAGATTAAAGCAAATTTCAAAAACTGCAACTCTCTGAAGTCAAGAGTTTCACTTGATATAGAATATAGACCAACCTTACCAGATTCAAGCAATTGAGTTGTCTCAATATTTCTTGTGGCCTTTGTACATAACTCCTTGATCTTTTATCAGCCTGACTTTAAAAGAAAACAGGATAAACAAGGATCACTAATCAAACATCATAATTCCTCAACGTGCTAAGCAAGTGGCAGTTCATGTTTATGAATGACTAGCCACATTAAAACAGAAGTGTCATAGACATTTTAAATCAAATTTAGTCTGACCTTGCAACTTTAGTGAAAATGGAATCAAAAGGTTATATTTCAATCGTAAAGCTACCAATATTTTAAAACGAATCAGTAGCATATTTTATTTATCCAGTTCACAACACAAACAAAACAAGCTCCTCGGCAGTAAAATTAGTTCTATTTACATTTTGATATAAATTCTAAAGCATTTCAAATATAAAAGCAACCGACAAATATCTAGAACTTGAATGCTTTAAAGTTTTACCTGGCGAATGGGTTCTGGCACACGATACTTGCAACACAATTTAACAACCTTGATGGCAGTATCAAGTGACACACGATGACCAATTGAAATGAATATGGGTTGCACTGAGCCCTCAGTGGACTTCATTGCCTGTTAAAGGGAGGAGGGAAAGAATAAAAAGGTTGTGATGAAGATGAATGATCTCATGCACAACTAGAAGTTTCTATGCTTGGAGCACTAGATTTGGTATTTTATTTCAATTTCAATCTCTTTCATAGTGCGTGTAAAACTTCTTAGTTAAACAAAAAAATGTGATAATTTCTTACTGCCCCATGTGTTCGCCCTGAGCGTCCTCTCAAAGTTATAAAGTTTTCGCCACTTCTTACTTCAGCTTGAAGACATTTTCTCACTCCGTTTTTAGTAAGACCATCCACGCAATGCAACTGAAACATATTAAAATTGGAAAAAATTTCAAGTTTAATCCCTTAAAAATGAAACATAAAGTGGGAAAAAAAAAGCGGTAGTTTAATGGTTTTTGAATCCTATATCACAAGAGAATTCATTTTAAAGTTAATAGGAGATATTTAAAACACTAGAACCAAGTGAAACAGTAAGAAGGAAGAAGCACTAGACAACTTGGGCTTTTAGTAGGAGGATTGATTATTAAAATCAGAACTCACTTTCTTTCCAATCCCAATGGTGGGAAGATTTTCCAGAACACCTAGATGACAAGCCAAGCCGAACCCTACATAAGAAGGATTTATGGTTTATAGACATTCTCCAGTCTCCACAAGAGAGAGATAATAAAAGGTATGCAACCTTCACACTTTCTAGGAAAAATCACGGTTAAAAGCAGAGTGTGTGGATGCAGAAAAGAGGCTTACCTCTGGGATGAAGTATACCATTGCCATCAACCATTACTAACTGTCGAAGCACATAAACAGCCTCACTTTAGATAAAAATCATCAAACTTTCAGATTTGTCTATTACATAGAATAGCCAAAAAGAAAAGCAACCACAATGAGATATTACGATGAAGAATGGCATTGGAGATGAAAAGAAATTGTCACCTGTGGGTAATAAGGATTATTATTCTTTTTCATCTTGTCAAGTAGCTGTACAAGTACTGGGGCCTGAAAATTGGGAGAAAACAGAGAATAGGATGAAAATCATAAGGGGAAAAAAAAGAGAGGGCATCTAAGCAAAAGAACAACAGAAACTGGGAACCTCTCGAAAGGCAAGAAAGCCAGCAATATAAGGAACATGAAGCTTGACATGAGCAGAATCATGATAAACTTCTTTGCCAGTGAAGAGATCCAAAACAACGAGTGTCCCACATGCAATTGATTGATCTTCCTTCAAACAACTAACATCAACACCACCAACATACCTCAAGACCTGTTCTTTATCACCATTTTCTACTTCTTTTTCCTTGACAACAGTGGATGATGAGGGCAATCTCCATGAAAAATCATCCTCCAAGATCAATTTTTGCTTGAGTGAATATTGAATTCTGCAAAATCAGCCAAGTGGGTAATTGAAATGAAAAAGAATTGGATCAGATATGTCATTAAACATGTGATAATTGAAGAGAAATGGCGTGGTTTTGCATAGTAACATACTCTTCCCATCTCTGCAAAATGTCTGGAGTTGACCCTGATGATGATCCTCCTCCGTACATTGATTAGTTCAATAGCAGTGAAATGGCAATTTACCAGTAAAGCTGCAATTGAAATTTTGTTTTTGATCAAACAAAGAGAAGGGGAGACTAAAGGTTGAGATTCTCTTTTGCTTTGTTGTTTTATATTGGTGTAGACAAAGATGCACTCTCTCTCATTTCCCCTTCGTTTTTTCTTTGTTGTTTATTAATAACTGCTCTGTTGTCAAATACGAGGGAAATCTAACGATAAGACGAACGTATATTTGCATTGATATTGTTTATCCGTATCACCTACAAATTCTTGTAAATTCTTGTCATCAAAAAATTAACTACGAATTTTTACTACTTGTTTAGTTTCAATTTTGTAAATTCATTAGAGTTATCATGTCAACACCCAATGAAAAACGATAAATTTCAAGCCAAAAATACTAACGTAATATGGCTCTGCTTGTTCTTTTACGCGAATATAACATTGATGACAATGGCCGATTTGCAGTTTCTTCCGTCCCTTTATTTAAATGGTAGCTGCCAATGTAATTTAGAAAAGAATTCTAAAAAAGTTCGTTTTATTGATTTTTTTAAAACAGTTGAATAGTAGTTCTCAAACATAGTAACGCCCATTTCAACAGTAGATAGCTTCAGAAAAGATGTATCAAAACTACGAGTCACTATGATAAATGGCTATTAACAGACCTTTATATATTCCACAGTAAGTCACTGATGCAAATACTGTACACGTATGTATAGGCTTACTAACTGGAGAAGCGACAAGCATAAACAATATGCCCTCTTTCCATATTCAAAAAGTTCTATAAAAAAAGAAAATGCTCCAAAAAATCTCACTTTAACTATTATTGCTCAAAATTTTGAATTGCAACTTGACTAGTGGATTGACAGCTTTAATCTGAATTGAGAAACTGAACTTGGAGTCCCTCCATAGACTTGTACTTCCATACAAAATCTGCAAACGCAAAACAAACAAACACAGATTTTCACCATTAGCTTAAAGTCAACAAAACATTGTTCAATAGAACGGAAATATTGGCCTTTTGAAGACTAGCAATTGCCAAATCAGTCAGAGTAGGGTGGCTAGGACCCTTGGCAACTAATTATAATTTCAATATCAGAATGAGTTCTTAACTAAGATGTCTGGGAAAAAGAAGATCAAGAAAAAGAGTTTTCATGTCCTATTTTCTCAATTCACATCTCCTCAACAGCCCTAAATAGACCAGAAAAATTACACTCTTATCTCCATCATTCACATTTCAATTACATACCCAGATTGACCCAACAAATTGCACTAGGAATTATCAAGTGCCATGGACCATAGGGCCTAAAAAGTTGTATCGGGACTTGACATGTTCCAATATTTATAACTTGTGTAAGAGGACTGGGTGTTTAAGAAGTTGAAAGTTACTCATTGATAACTATTACAGAACTGGCCATGTAAAAAATGGGTTTTCTGGGATAAGAGCAAGAAAAATTTCCATTGTCAGGGAGTGGAATTTTTGCAGTATGGTTGCTTCTATGGTGAAGGGTAAGGGGAACATATTTGTTATGAAGGCAAGCCTCGTGGACAAGAATCCAGAGACTTGAGGATGTCAAGTATTCATTTGGAAACCTCAAGCATGCAAACAGGGCAGTGCTCTTATTTGTTAATTTGAAGTTCTATACTTCAGTGCTTTCCCTTCTCACTGGCATTTTCAGTGAATTACTTCTAATCATAGAATTCATGCATTCATAACTACATGCATGAACAAAGAGATAAGTGAAAATATCAGCAACCACATATCAGAGCTTACCTTTTCATTTTGCTTGTGAGGGTCGTATCAATTCCAGTCATGCTTGCAATCCCTGTTGAACAGTCTTTTGCGGAGAACCATAATGATGGAGGGCATTGAGGCTGGAAAGCAATAGTTAGAACCAAAATCAATTCAAATGAAGAAGAAGATCAGAATGCCAGTAAAAGTAAAATTTTATCAATCACGACATTAGCTTCAGACCTGCATCCCCAACTAACCTGCAGTTTTTTGGGACCCTCCATGACACAACAGATGAACTTTTCAAACTTGGTGGTAAAGACAAAAATTGTTTCCAATCCTGAAGCATAATTTTAAGATCATGAAGCTTGCTTTCCAAACCATAACAGCAATTTGCATGCATTGTACACACTAAATTCAAATCTCTGCTTGGTTCACAAAGTCCACCAAAGAAAGCAGTGTCCAAAAATCTCATCTTCAAACCAAGATCATCAACAAAAGTATCATCCTTAATTTTATCAAGGACATCCTGATCATGGTTTCCAGGATAAGTTTCACGAGAAGAGTACCAGAACTTGTAAAACTCTATTGAACGGTTATTGGACTTCACATAGTTAAAACCTCCATTTGGTTTGTTGTGTATATTAACTGAGCTTCCCGTGAAATAATCACATGCAATCTGGAAATCTGCATCTGAATAAAAACGCGGAAATGGATCCCTGAACCACATGATATCAGCATCCTGGAAAAGGATTTATACAGTATTGAATATGTGCTGAAAGAAAACTTAGAAAAGCTGACTGGATTTGGATAAGATGCATTTTATGCCATATAAAAATATCAAGAATGATGCACAACCACATAGAACAGCTGAGGAACTACCAGAATGCTATTAAACACACACCCATCAAGAATCCCCACAAAAAAGGTAACAGCACTGATGGACAGTACATAAAGCAATAGATGGATTACAGCAATGCTATTAAACACCCACCCCAATCCGCCACAAACCACACAGGCTAACAGATATTCAATTCTTAATAGGGAGAACATTTTGATGCCATTTGTAATGAGAATGACTCATTTGCAAATAGACCAGAGGTCACGACACTCCAATTGAAAATCAACTATACAGCAGATTTTGCATTGATCATTTCAGTTATATAGCAGTTCATCAATTCTTTGGACTGAAATGAAGTTATTGGATGTAAAAAGTGTTTGATGCCGAGTGTGCATTGTTCAATTAATTTATAGATAGAAGAATATTCATTGGCGCAGGAACAATACTACATTTTCATTCAAATTCATGAATCTAATCAAGAATATGATGAAACTCCATTTTGACATTTTTAAACCAGAATTTGCATTCAAATGCATAGCATCTGGTCCAACAACAGTAAACAAAACTGCAACAAACAATGATCAATTCCTGAGAATACATCACAGAAAAAACACAATGGATCCTACATATAAACAGAAACATTAAAGGCAAGATACAAAGTGAGATTAAGCCATTATGAACATGTCCAATAAATAATAAAAGTTAAGAAGAAATTACCGTAAAAACAAAATTATAGCCCATCTCAAGAACGGATCGCAAAAAATCAATCCGTCTCCACATCATTTTCAAATAGGAAGGAGTCATAAAGTAAGCTTCTTCATTAAAATCAATGCCATCAGTGAGCAGAGCAAAGCAATGATGGTGAACTTGCATACAACGAGCATAAGCCTTGTGATCCAAAGCGATAATCACTAAATGCTTCAAAAGCTTATGAGTATGCTCCCCTAATTTAAAACTGGCTAGAAAAAGATCAATAACTGAATTAGGAGCTGCCCAGGCCTCATTTAAAGTGGTCAGTATAACTGTGTTATCTTCCATTGCTGCTTGTTTCAAAACTTTCTCCAGCTTCTGCTCATTACTTACCTACACTCACAAAGGAAATATAATGACATTTGCTAAAGTGCGCCAAAAAAGGTGATTTTGTTTGGGAATTTTTTCGCTATCCTGCACCTCAATTTCTCTATAATGCCAGTGAAATCAAACAGAACAGAACAGAACAGAACAGAACAAAACAAAACAAAACGCAACTCGCACCGACAAGGAAGTTGCTATCATTCTCGAATGCTAAAATGCGCCGGTCACTTCACCAACTGAGTTTTTTTCGTTTCCTTTTTCTTTTAGATACTTTTTTCGTTTCCTTTATCTTTTAGATACTTAATAGTGATAGACAACCGAAAAAGGAAAAAGCGCCAGTTAGGCAATTGTGCGCCAGACGTTCTAATTAATGCTAAAATGCGCGGGGCATGACTAACGATAGTGAACTTAAAATATTTCCCTATTCTGACTTCTGAACATGAGTTTAAACAAAAATTAGTAATTAATAATGATGATGATGATGATTAATAAATAATAATGATGATGATTAGACTTACAGGAAGAGAATCGAGATCAAGGCGAGAAGGAAAGAAGCTGGTGAAAGAAGCGGAGGAAAGGAAGCGAAGAGAATCGGAAGCTCCGTAAAGAAGCAAACACGATACAGATATAACGGAGAATATAAGTACGCCGCGAGGAACAGTTAAAGATTCCGGCCACTTCATGATATTATAAGTATTATAGTTAAGGGCGGAGGAGGAGGAAGAGAAAGAGAGTGAATGTGAGGGTAACCTTCGGAGTCTGGTTCTGAAAGTGTTGGGTGGTATCAACAATGGCGGTACGGCTGATCGTCGAGTCATTTGACAGCATGGCTTTTATTTATATGTATATGTATATAGAGAGAGAATGTCTTTGAAATTGAAATTGAGAAAAATGAGAAAGGAGATAATGTTTTGTTTGTCGTTGCGATCTACGCGTTAGTGGAAAGGAAAGGAAAGGAAAGGAAAGAAATGGAAGGAAAGGAAACCAGTAGGTTTTCTATCTTTAATTCTGAGGAAGGGGTGCTGTTGTTGAGATGGTGGAGGAGAGAATGGAAAACGGTGGGTTTTTGTTATGTTTTGATGACGTGTTTTTTTTCTCTTACCATTTACTATTAAAGAAGCTGGATTTTTCCCATAAAAAAGGGCAAAAGTTCCAAATAAACCCCTCAAATATCTGTCAGAGAACAAATAAGCTCTTTAATTATTTTTTTATCATTTAAACCCTTAAATTTTTAACAATGGTCCTTTTAACCGCTAAATGTAAACACCGTTAGAGAAAACTCATTATTTTGCTCAAGTGAAGAGTATTAAAAGTGATTTCAAAAGTATGACCTACTAAAAATAAATTTTTAAAATATATAGATATAAAAAGCCCAAATATAAATGTCAAAAATTAAATTTTTCATAAAATTTTTGTTCCTTATTTGACTGAAAATCTCTTTATAATAGTTTCAATTTTCATCAAAAATTAAAAAATCATCTTCATATATTCTTTTAAGTTTTAATATTTATATCTGTATTTGTTTTTCCTTTATAACTATATGTTTTAATTTGTATTTAGTCAGTTATACATTTAATTTGAAGTAAATAAATCAATTTATATATCTTAAGGGCTTTAAACAAAATCAATTTTTAAAAGTTTGAGGGGTTAAATGAATTGATTTCTAAAATTTAAGGGTTTAAATGACAAAAAAATAATTAAAGGATCTATTTGATCTCTGACAAATAATTCAGGGGCTTATTTGGACCTTTTGCCTAAAAAAATGAAGCTGGATTTTGTTTGTTAATCATTTGATATGATATGATTTCCTTCTTGATTTTTTTGTCAT
>CANYLF011206694.1:0-16229 GCA_948193215.1 Bocquillonia castaneifolia
AAATAGTGCTAAAATGGGAGGTGTTGTATACTTGTGAAGATTTGGGTGTGATTTATACATTTGATATATTCAAAGTGTTGCAGATGCAGTGAATTGATACTGTAATGATTGTTAATTGTTAAAGTTTGATTGTGTATTGTGAGAAATTGTTAGTTGCTAATTTGTGGAGATATTTTAATGTGTACATAACCAGGACATATATTGAATGAGAGATATGTTTTTATTATTGTGCTAATTTAATGAGATAAGCTTATGGTTTGTAATGGTATATAGTGATTAAAAAAAAGTCATTGTAGTTGTGAATGAATTGGTGTGGAATAGTTGAATATGTTAAGTGTTAAATGAATTAGATCCACATGCTTGTTGTACCACATAACTTGGTATTGTGTGTGCATAGTGACATCATATCATTTGGTCATAATATTTATGTTTACATGCCTATTGGTGGCGATATTAATATGAATATAATCGTGAAAGGTTGTGGGGTGATTATGGAGGTATTCCATTGAATGTGAATTTAATAGTGAGTAATTTGAAGTACTTGATATGATTTTGGGTATGAATTGGTTGTCTTGAAATCTTGTTGCTATCAATTGTTAAATTAAAGAAGTATGAAGATGGAAGACGGATAAAAATACTCATAGTGGATTAAGGGAAAATAGTGCTGAATGGTTAATATTTGTAGTGATAGCTCTTTATTTAGTCAGAACTAGGAGTGAGGTTGTGATTGATATAACAAAAGTTAGTCTAGAGATGATTGATGTTTTGATGGTCAGAGAATTTTTGAATGTGTTTCTAGAAGGGTTACGGAGATTGCATTTATTAGGTGAAGTAGAATTGAGATAGACGCTATTCCGAGGAGCTGCACCTATTTCTATTGTTTCATATCAGATATCACTAACGAAGTTGCAAGGATTAAAGAAATATTTAGAAGAGTTGTGAGATAAGAAATTCATTTAACCAAGTATTTTCTATGGGGTATTCCAAATTCCAGTGTTATTTGATAGGAAGAACGAAAGAAACATAATTGCATATTAACTATTGATAGTTAAACCAAATTATTGTGAAGAATAATTATTTATTGCCAAGAATAGATATTTTGCTTGAATAATTGAAGGGTGTGTCGTTGTTTTTATAGATTGATTTGAAATCAGGTTGTTGGTAATTTAGAGTGGATAAAGCTTCTATTCCAAAGACTGATTTTTGAGTTAGATATGGACAATATGAGGTTGTAGTAATGCCATTTGGGTACTTAATGCATTAGTTATTTTTATGTTCTTAATGAACAAAATTTTCAGTGGTACTTGGAACGATTTGCAATTATTTTCAATAATGATATTCTAATCTACTCTAAGAACAATAAAGAACATGAACAACATTTGAGATTGATTTTAATGATTTTCGAGGAAGAAGAAATTTTATGCCAAGTTCAGTAAATGCGAGTCCTGGATAGAGGAAATAGTTTTCTGATGTCATGTTGTCAACAAGAATGAAGTTCAATTAGATTTTTCTTATATAAAAGTAATTGTGGAATGATAATTGCCTAGAAATGTGATCGAAACTTAAAGTATCTCGGAATTGTGAAATATTGCCTTTTATGATAAATTTTGTTTATGGAAATTGTTGCATTTCTTTAGTGAACTTGTGTTTATTAACAAAATTTACAAGAATTGAAATACAGATTGACTTCTGCATCGATCCTTGTATTGCTATCTGAAAATGGTAGATATGAAGTATTTATAGATGATTCAGGGAAGGGACTATAGTGTATGCCAATGCAGAATGGAAGGGTGATCGTTTGTGCCTTAAACAATTGAAATTTTATGAATTGAACTATTTGACATAAGACTTTGAATTGATTGCCACTGCATATGTTTATGGAAACTTTTCAGATATTTATTGACTACATAAGTTTGAGTTATATCCCTATGCAAAAGGAGTTGAACTTAAAACAAAGAAGATGGGTGGAACCAATCACAGATTATGATAGTACCACTAATTATTATTCAGAAAAGCGAAGGTAGTTGCAGTTGTAAGTAGCGGAAAACATTTGACAGGTTGGATGAAATGATTTGCTATAATTTGAATTACATGGTTGTTTTTTTTAGAGATGAATGTATAATGTGAATTATGTAATGAAGTTCTAGTAGCTAGTATGCAAGTTAAGCTCATAATTTATCTTATGCTATACATCTAGGGGTTATTGAAATGTATCATCACTTGAAGTCTCATTATTTGTAGTCAGTTATGAAGAATAATTTTCTATTAATGGATGTTATATTCTATTTGTATTATATAGAGGTTTGGGTATATAACTTTATTTCAGAACTGCTCAATTAGACTGACAATCAGAAGGAATGATTCAGATTTTAAAAGGGTTGATGAGAGATTGTTTATAATCACAGTTTTCATTATAGTATTGGAAAGGCTTTATATGAAGCATTATAAAGAAGAAAACGTTGAAGCCCAGTGTCTTATGATTTGGAAGGTTTAAGACAACTTGAAGGTTTAGAGATATTTGAAGAAACAGTAGAAAAAAGTTGAGTGGTGAAGGTATTGATAAAAATAATAAAGAAATTATAAGGGTAAGAGTAAAGTGGAGTTATCATTACATGTCAGAGAGGTTCAAGAGGATATGAGGAGCAAATATGGTATTTGTTTGAGACTGATGGTAAGTCTAAATTTTGAGGATGAAATTTCTTAAGTGGGGAGGAATTGTAACATCCTCAAGCTTAATTATATACATTAGTGTTTAATTAGTATCATTAATATATTTAATTTTTATTAATTGTGGAGTTTGAGGTGTTACAATTTGACACCATATTAGATATATATTTATCACCGAAAATATGATAAAAATATAATATGAGTGCTATGTAAGCAATTACACACAATTGAATAACATTTGAAATAATTTAACAACATAACAGTGACATGATAATTTTTATGGATTCGACTCCACCTTACAACACTACTTTCCATTGTAATGGATTAAAGTAAAACACTTAAAGTTTGGAATGTGTTTAAAATTCGCATTAAAGATATTTGGACATATAATTAACATTATTATACCTAGTATTTAAATTTTTTAATAAATATTCCCTCTCTACAATACATTTATATATTTTATTCTATTTCACATTCTAATTGCTTCCACTTAGCCTACCGTGAACATGAATTATTGCTCTATTAGTTTGACACTTCAGAAAATAACCGAACATTGGTTCGCAAAATAAAAAGAACATACTAAAAATGAAAAGGAAAAAGGTTAGTTAATATATATTGCTTAGTTATGTTATTTTTGTAATTAGAAATATACCATAATATCATTTGTTCATGCCCCCATGTATAACCAAAAAACAAATGGGATTTTATATACTTATTTTCTAAGAAATAGTTCATGAAAAAGCAAAACGAAAAGAAGCTTCACACACATACATTTGAGCACAAAGATGTAATTCCCAATGATTAGTGCCCTCAATTTAAGGGGTGCCCAACTAGTCAAAATTGGAGTTGCCCAAATCAAATTAATATTAATGCCAAGGAAATGAAAAGAACATGGCCTTGTTTGTGTGTTAGGCATAGGATTACTATATAGAACATGGAAAGATTCCGTTTTACTCTATGGATCGTATATAACGAATTAACTAACCTACTCACAATCTTATTTAATCCCACTTTATTTCTCAATTAACGATAACGCTGATCTGTTGTCTTCTGTAACAATGTGAGTGAAGAAGGATATATATAATATATTGATAACCGCCTTCATCTAATTTTAACAACATTTTTTGCATTATTGAGAGAGAGAGTAGTGCTTCCTTTTGTAAATTAATTAATTATATGGATAATTATTAGTATAAATAATCACATGCACATCAATATCATGATTTCCAAATTCTTGTACTTATATGAATATAGAGTGAGTTTAATAGAAAAAAAAAATAGTAATTAACAAGCTTGTTATTCTTAGAAGTTACCCTTCAGCATTAAGTCCTAAAACTAATCATTTTGATCATGCATCTTTGGGTTCCACTTCACCTAAACTACGACTTTAAATTCAGCTTTTCAACAATAATTTACTTGTAACTTTTGCAAGGTTGCACTTGCACACACCACTATACTCTATTGAAAAATGTTACGACTCACCTTTTCATTAAGACTCTTGAGCATTAATTCGACCACACAAATACTATAACCCCCGTTTGTAAATATTGATCAATTTATTTAATTACTGCCAATGCTTGAAGTTTAACTTGAAAGCAAACCAAGTCAAACATGTTATATGTCTAATACTTTGCTTAGAGGAGTTAAATGACTAAAAAACTAAACTAATATCAATTTTAAACTAGTAGTGCAATCTATACGGATTATTTTAATCTATTCCATCCATAAAAACAGGACAATTATTCTTCCAGCAATTGCTTACTGTGGGTGCAACCCCCCATATTTTTAAATCTTTAACATTTTTCTTGTTTGCTTGAATCATGGTAGTAGTATTCAAGTTTACTTTATGCATATTATACTTCATTTTTATTATAATTTTCTTTGTTTTTTTAAAACATTAATTAGTTCTACATCAATCAAACGGGCTCGTTTTGTGACAGGATCTTTCTTCATGAGAAAGAGGTCTTCGAATCCTTCTTGTTATTACGGATCGGCTCGATTTTTAGTATTATAGTTCAGGAGTAATAATTAATCTTGCCCCTAAAAGTATTAGTTCTACATATATGTTAAAATAATAAATTATTACAGACTTACTGCTTAACTAATTTAATATATGAAGACATTAGTTGAAGTTGATTATTGCAGTGTAAGAGCAACTCCAACAATCCTCTCTATTTCACTCCTCAAAATATTATAAATAATACAATATTTATCTCGAAATTTATGTATATTCTACTTTTTACCCTCTATTCAAATAAATAATTCATTTATTTACCTTGAAAAACACAATTTTTTTAAGACTTCAATAGTTGCTCAATGACTTTGGCAACCTACATCCTATTTTTCTCTAAAATAACTAGCCAACACAATTTTCAAGACACAATTTTAAAAAAAATTACTATCCCAACAAAGAAAATAGAGAATAAAATAGCTAGTCTCTTGGACTTGCTCTAACAGAAAGAGTACAAATTAAAGGAGGATGCAAATGTAATGTTAAGTATAAAAGTGTGAATAGTAAGAAACACATTCTCTTGCCATGTTTAATGTCGGAGAAACTTCCATTGAGTCTAAAAGCTTATCTGTCATTACATGCTGATTAACAGCTATTACAGAATCCAAGATCTCACGACCTCTCAATTATTAATCCAATCAAATTTCTTTACTTTTGCTTATTTATTTATATGTATGTATACCTACTCTTGCTCTTTAACCACTCTTTAATCTTTCCATTTCTTTCCCATCATCTTTTGTCACACTAAAGACACTTTTTTTCCATCTTTCTTTCACTAAAAAAGGAGTGAAAATGGAAGAGTGCTGAGTGACTGACGCTCGAAAGTAAAAAACCAATGAGAATGAAGAGCAAAATGCAGCTCAGAATTCTGATTTTCTTCTTCTGTTCTTACATTGGTTTATGGTCTTTTAGTTCTGCTGCTGCTTTGAATGATGAAGTATCGGTTCTGTTAGCGATAAAAGTTGGTCTTTTAGATCCATTAAATAAGCTTCAAGATTGGAAATTGACCAATGCCACTGCTCATTGTAGCTGGACTGGTGTGAGGTGCAACTCTCATGGAGCTGTTGAAAAGCTTGATCTTTCTCACATGAATCTCAGTGGCAGTGTATCAGATGATATTCAACACTTGCAGAGTCTTACTTCTCTCAACTTGTGCTGCAATGGGTTCTCTTCTTCTTTGAAAAAATCTATTTCTAATCTCATTTCTTTGGAAAGTATTGATGTGAGTCAGAATTTCTTCATTGGTAGCTTTCCTGTTGGTTTTGGAAGAGCAGCAGGTCTGACTTTGCTGAATGCTTCGAGCAATAATTTCTCAGGATTTATTCCTGAGGATATCGGGGATGCGATTTCGCTTGAGACTCTTGATCTTAGAGGGAGTTTCTTTGAAGGTTCTGTTCCGAAATCTTTTAAGAACTTGCAGAAGTTGAAGTTTCTTGGCCTTTCTGGGAATAATCTCACCGGCGAAATACCTGCAGAGTTGGGGCAGCTTTCAGCATTGGAGAGAATAATAATAGGATATAATGAGTTTGAAGGTGGGATTCCAGTAGAGTTCGGAAATCTGACCGATCTGAAGTATCTTGATTTGGCTGTTGGCAATCTTGGTGGTCAGATTCCAGCTGAATTGGGGAGGCTTAAGTTCCTTGAGACTGTGTTCTTGTATCAGAACAATTTTGAGGGCAAGATTCCAGCTGCAATTGGCAATGCAACTTCTCTGAAACTTCTTGATCTATCTGATAATATGTTATCAGGAGAAATTCCAGCTGAAATTGCTGAGCTAAAAAATTTACAGCTTTTGAATCTGATGTGCAACCAACTGTCAGGTACAATTCCTGCAGGACTTGAAGGGTTGGCTCAACTACATGTCCTTGAGCTGTGGAATAATTCGCTTTCGGGTCCTTTGCCTGAAGATCTTGGCAAGAATTCGGCATTGCAGTGGTTGGATGTATCATCCAATTCATTATCTGGTGAGATTCCTGAAGGCTTGTGCAAGGGAGGAAATCTCACCAAGCTCATTCTCTTCAACAATGTCTTCTCAGGTCCAATTCCTCTCAGCTTATCCACTTGTCTTTCTTTAGTTCGGGTGCGTATGCAGAACAATCTTCTTGCTGGAACGATTCCAATTGGGTTAGGCAAACTTCCAAAGCTTCAAAGATTGGAATTGGCTAATAACAACCTTACTGGTCAAATCCCAAATGATCTTGCTACTTCTTCATCACTTTCTTTCATTGATCTCTCTTCAAACCACCTTAGCTCTTCTCTTCCTTCCACAACTCTTGCCATTCCAAATCTACAGAACTTCATAGCCTCACAAAATAACTTAGAAGGTGAAATCCCTGATCAGTTTCAGGACTGTCCTTCACTTTCTGTGCTTGATCTTTCTTCCAATCATTTCTCTGGAACCATACCAGCTAGCATTACTTCGTGTGAGAAATTGGTGACTTTGAATCTGAAGAACAACCAATTAACTGGAGAAATTCCAAGGCCAATCTCAAGAATGCCTACATTGGCCATTCTTGATCTGTCAAATAACTCTTTAACAGGTGGGATACCTGAGAATTTTGGCTCTTCACCTGCCTTGGAGGTACTGAATGTTTCATACAACAGACTAGAGGGTCCAGTTCCTGCAAATGGTGTTCTTAAAACAATTAATCCAGATGATCTAAAAGGCAATGCAGGTCTGTGTGGCGGTGTCCTGCCGCCTTGTAGCCATGATGCACTAACTGCATCACAGCAGAAGGGCTTGCACAGAAAGCGCATCATAGCTGAATGGGTCATCTCAGTTTCATTAATTTTAGCAGCTGCAATTGGACTCGTTGCCGTCCGATCTCTCTATAAAAGATGGTATTTGCACGGAAGCTGCTTCAAAGAAAGATTCAAAATGGGCAATGGAGAGTGGCCTTGGAGGTTGATGGCATTTCAGAGGCTTAATTTCACCAGTGCTGACATTCTAGCCTGTGTAAAGGAATCAAATGTGATTGGAATGGGAGCAACTGGTACAGTTTACAAGGCCGAAATGCCACAGTTAAACACAATTGTAGCAGTTAAGAAGTTATGGAGATCAGGAATAGACGTTGAAACAGGAAGTAATAATGATTTCGTAGGAGAAGTCAATCTCTTGGGGAAGCTAAGGCATCGAAATATCGTGCGGTTATTAGGCTTTCTGCATAATGATATAGACATGATGATACTATATGAGTATATGCACAATGGCAATCTTGGAGAAGCCTTACATGGTAATCAAGCAGGTAGATTGCTTGTAGACTGGGTTTCGCGGTATAATATAGCAGTTGGAGTTGCACAAGGACTTGCTTATCTGCACCATGATTGTCACCCTCCAGTTATTCATCGTGACATAAAGTCGAACAACATACTACTTGATGCAAATCTTGAGGCAAGAATTGCTGATTTCGGATTGGCAAGGATGATGATTCGGAAGAATGAGACAGTTTCCATGGTGGCCGGTTCCTATGGATACATTGCCCCAGGTAAGCTTGGAGTGATACCCTACCTTGATTTCCTTCTTTTGCTGTTACAGTCACATGTATCAAATAACTGATCTGATATTTTTAATTGAAACATTTGGCAGAATACGGATACACCTTGAAGGTGGATGAAAAAATTGACATTTATAGCTATGGAGTAGTTCTGCTGGAACTTATAACCGGAAGGCGACCGCTAGATCCTGAATTTGGAGAATCTGTAGACATAGTTGAATGGATTCGAAGAAAGATTAGAGACAACAGACCTTTAGAAGAAGCACTAGACAAAAATGTGGGAAATTGCACACACGTTCAAGAAGAAATGCTCTTAGTCCTTAGGATAGCACTTCTTTGTACCGGTAAGCTCCCCAAGGAAAGACCATCAATGAGAGATGTGTTAACAATGCTTGGAGAGGCAAAACCAAGGAGAAAAAGTAGCAGCAACAGCAGTGGATTTGATAGCAACAAAGATAAGCCAGTATTCAGCACATCACCTGTAAATGGCCTTGTATAGGGACATCAAATTAATGAGCTCCCTCTGCCATTATATTGTTTAGACTTTTTTTTTTCTTTTCAATTCTTACCTTGTACGTAGCCTTTGTTAATGTCTGTAACAATTGGTTCAAAGACTTGTCTAGTAAATGGGTATATGAAATATCATTTTACTATCCTTCAAGCAAAAGAAGTTCATTTGCTTTGTAAGTTAAAGATTAATCACACAAATATGCAGGCATTTTGAGTACAGTAACTTCAAAACAAAGCCAGTCCACTCTCCACTGATTCAGATTTACATCTACTTGCAGTGTAATTCAAAATAAAAAGTTTCTGTAAACAAATAAATAAAAAATGCAAGCAAGATCGTGTATTTTCTCTGCATTCACAAGGATAGAAAGCAAATAAGCATTTTGGAATTTACAGGATCAGTACATGCATTCGTTTAACTAGCATGTGTACGCTACACCAAAAAGTGAAACTGTTGTATCTTTCAAAAAGTGAGGTGAGTATTCACAGAAGTAAAACAAGAATGAACAAATAGCATGATAGGATAATACAGCAACCAAAAAACCAACACAAAGCCGCAGAAACCAGTTGATACTTTACAAAATGCTTTCATTATTTTTCTCTTCTCCTTTGTATGTCACTCTTCAAGCCATATATTTGATTTGTCTTTCATCTTACTTAATTTTAAGGGGAAATGACTAGATAGGCATGCTTCTCTGTCTCCCACTTTCATGCAATCTCGGAGCTATAAATTGAAAATTAATTTAACATAATTAGTACAGGAAATGCAGCTTCATGGTGAATTAGAATGTTGATTTCATGTTTGTTTACCAAGTCCAGTTGCCTCAGATGTCCTCATGATTCTGAGCCTCTTTACAGAGCTAAGGAACATCCTGAAAGCAAAATTCAAATTGTAGAAGGAACATTAATGAGAATATCAAGCCAATTAAAATATTCAACTAAGCAGTAAAACACCAATGAATTAACCAATAATTAAAGAACAAACATGAAGCAATAACTCTTTAACTCTTTTCATCTTCCATTCTATGTCCTTTATGTTTTCTTTACTACGTCTCCGATTTATTGTGCATGTCCCAACTCCTTATTTCCTCATCTGCTTTTTTGTTTTTTATGGCTGTGCTTATGGTCAACCATACTCACTTTTATTCTTCCTTTACCATTTATTATTATGTTTCTTTTGAAAATCTCTATTTTTGCGGGCACTAGCTCTAAAGATGAATTCAACTGTTCTAGAAGTTGGCATCTATTAATGAATTCTGCCTCCCATAAGCTGAAAATCAGGGTCAAAATTATCCTTGGTCTAATTTGTCTGCAGGCCCATACAGCCTTGGCTTCAAGGCTCAAAAATGTTTACAGAATTTTACTTCATGCAACATAAATGCACAATTGTATTGATGAATGGATGGTGCACATACCCCCAAGGAACATCTCCAACAAGCATCCAGTCTCCTTCCTTGTCCTCATAAGTAAGCACAAACTCAGATGAACCATCCAGCAATTTTGGGCGTCTTGTTGCATCTGCCATGATGTTACGCTCTGGTGCGCCTAATCCTAATCAAATATATCAATCAATCAAACTATAATGTTTGCTTTAACGAGATACTATCAAACACTCAGTCCCTGTTAATGTCCAAGACAATGAAATTCAAAAGAGAAGAGACTGAAAATACTTATAAAAAATGTTTACGATTTATGATTTAGGTACCATTCTGTTATAAATTAATGGCTTTTTCATCCAGAATCCCGATATATTTCTGGAATTCCCAAGAAACTTAATTTTTGAAAACAGCATCACAGAAGCTTACAAATGGAGATTAAGCATCATGTCCACAGAAAGTAAGAAGGATCAAACAAAGATTCCCCATCAATATCAATATCAAGGATTATAGCTAACTGAGAAAGGGTATAACATTTAAGACCACACTGAGCACAATAAAACTGAGCTTCTAGGAAGACCAATAACGCCAATTAGTTTAACTCATGAGCATTTGGCCTTACTTGGGATGTTAACTTATTGGAAGATTGTTATAAATATAATAGGAAAAACTTACGTATTCCATTGATGGTTGGGGTGGGCCGGAGGAACATTTCTTCCAAAGTTAGGGATAAGGCCTCATAGCAGCCATGAGAACTCAGATCAACCTTTCTTCCTATAGGAATTCCATCCATATTCACCTTGACAAATAGAGAAGTCCTAGCCTTTGAAATACTGTTGTTCATGTTGTTTCCATTTTTTGTCTTCTCCACCAAAGAGCTGTTGCCTTTATTTTTCCCGACCATTGAATTAAATTCTTCAGTGACCATCGACTTTGCTTGATTAACCATACTGTTCATTCTGTAAGCTCTTATTGGAGGCCAACCAACAACTTGACTGCATCAGGATTGGGAAGGGGAGAAAAAATCAATCCATGAGACTAGAAAAGCATATCTGAAATATTTACAAATAAAAAAAAACGCTACAGCTGTTGGACTGAGAATAAAACTTCTCATACAGCATTCATATCCATGCCATGAGTCCTTAGTTCAGCTACTGAGGGAATGGAGAGGAATAAATTGTTGCTCACAAGGGCAAAAAAGTTTTTTGTAGGCCAAAGGGAATGAGGCATTTTAATGTTAAGTAATTTCATATTAGGAAATTGAATTGCAAGGAGGAGAAAAAAATGGCATTTCTGAAATGTCAAAATGTAAAGAGAAGTGCTACCACCCAATATATATATATATATAAAACTCCAACAAACACTTCTCGATGGAATACAAATTACAATTTCTAATCCAAAATGTAGATCAAATAAGAGTGCACTATGTGTAGCGGTCAGATCAATTCAGTTCAACTGGGTTCATCCAATTTTGAAGATCTATAATTTATTAAAGATTTGGGAACTGATCAAATCTATACATTTGAGAATACAGTCTTTGATCATGCATGATGACTACCTCAACATTATAGATCTCCATTAGTTACATAATGAAAATGAATTTGCTTCATAAAACATACGACTACATACCAATTTAGGTAAAAGTGTAAAACATTCTTTCTGGATTGGATCAGTTACTTGGAATCTCAAAACGAATCGAATAAAAAACTTAAGAAAAATGATCCACACTAACCAAATTGAAAGCATGAACAAAATTAAAGCACACCTATCCACTGACAACAACATATTCATACAGAATATGTTCCACCATACATAGTACTCAAGGATCGGTATAGGAATGAAAAATTAGGTAGGGATCATAAATTAGCCACACCTTGATGTCCTTTTGTGCAAACAAAAACAATCATCAGTGTAGTTCCTAAAAATATAATATCACTTGTTATAGAATTAAGAACCTCAATCTGAAACTAATTAGTAAACTAATAAAACTCCACAACTTTTGTCGATTGTCCAATTCATTTAACAAACAAATTCTAAAATTCAAATTACATAACAAAGATCCAATAAATTCCACAATTAGAAAGTCCATAATGATAATAAACAGGAACCTAAACAATCAAGCTTCTCATAATTTTAATATTTCTCTCTAAAACTTGTGGCACAACAACAAAATTCAACAACTTTAAGCAAACATAAAATACCATAATTCAATAAACAATCACAAAAAAAAAGGGTATTTAAAAAATAATAAAAATCAAAGCTTTTGAAATGAAATGATAAATTAAGAGACACCCACCTAGAATCAGCAGCAGTTCTCTTAGTACCAGCAGTAACAGCAGCAGCAGAAGTAGCAGCAGTAACATGACATCTACTCAAAGAAGAAGAAGAAGAAGACGACGCCGTAGAAGAAGAACAACAAGAAGGCAAATCTTTAGCAGTTAAAATTCTCGCATAATTATTATTATTATTAATATTACCGAACTGTTGATTCTTGAAGCCAGCAAGGCACAACCCAAGTCCTAATTCGAGCTCAGAATCGTCAGGGCTCGATGAGTCCTCCGATGACATGGCTGCCGTAGTACTACTTGTGTTGTTATTATCTTCTCTTGAAACCGTCGACATAGAGCCACCACCACCGCTAAAACCGCAACCGGAAGGAAGAGCTTGCATCCAAGAGATTGGTTTGATTTTGTATTGTATCAATATATAAGAAAGTAGAGAGATTAGTAATTTCGGAGTTAAGTTTTGTTTGGTGTGCGTAATAATGATATGAGAAGAAAGGGAAAGGGGAAAGGCAAAGAGAAAGGAAAGCAGTAAATGAGAAAGAAAGGTAAGGCTGTGTTTGTTATTTACTTTAATTAATTAATTATTATTAATGTGGGACCTACATGTCTGGTTTTATACTCCCACGTTTCTTATGCTTCTTTTTGTCCCCTGCCTTTTTATTTTGTTTTATCGCCTCGTGATATTTTCAATTTCTCTTTATTTATTTATTTAAATAAGGGTTAGTTTTGACTCTTGGTGATGGATAATGCTATGATCTGCATGATTTATTTATATTTTGAAAGGATAGTCTTAATTAGTTAAAATTTCCAAATTAAGTATGGTGTTTTAGATATTGATAATATTTTGTTTGTTGTTATTTGTGCATGTGTCAATGCTTTATTTTATTACATTTCCAATTATAATCTTCGATTAAAAATGCTTGTATTCATTTATGTGATTAGATACTTCAAATAACATTAGGCTTAGACCCAACTTAGGGAATTCTTTAAATTTTTTTGACTTGCTTTCAAATTGTATTTTTAAGAAAAAGTGGCTTAATTTTAAATGTCTTCTTCTCTCCTTAATTTATTTGTCAAATTGTTCATATTGTTTCAAACATTATACTCTAAAAAATTAGGGTGCATATAGAGTCTTTACTAGGTATTTTTAAAGGTAACAAAAATTAAAAACATACTAAAAAAATTTTAAAAATAATTAGATCCTAACAATTTTTTTATCAAGATTTAGATCATAATTGCATCTCGTATGAATATTAAATTTTAATATTTAAAAATTTAGCAATTAAATAACATTTTCCTTTATCGTCACATTGTAAATGATAATAAATAAAATTATAGATTATAATAAAATGATAGTTGTTTTCATCTTTTTCCTCATTTGAATAAGAAAATTTTTCTTTAGAAGGATCCTTAATTATACTTATTTTTTACAATTTTTATTTTATATTCTTTTACTAAAATAGTGATGAAAATATAAATATAGTTCAGCCTAGTTAATTTTAACATTAGTTGTTCAGTTATAAATAAAAGTGATTGATTATATATATATATATATATATATATAACATTAGAAAATTTTAACATTAATTTTTCATTTAATAATAATAATAATAATACGACCTGGCGGGCTGATGGGCCCAGGAAAGTCAAAGCCCAGGAATCCGAAAGTGTATAACGTAAAATCTCAAATAGCGAGAAAAAAGAAGAAGAGAAAACAAGTAAACTTCCGCGTCCAGAAGAGGGACCCACATTAGATGGGGTTAAGGAAGGGAAAGTGGGACCCATATATACAAGCTCCAAACGACAAGCCGACAACTTGTGGGACTGGACATCACACGGCTCGACAAGTAAGTAAATGAGAGAAGAAGTTAGGACAATCATTGGGTCCCACCAATTCATTTTATTTTCTCTTTTACTTAATACTCGATTTTAATTGTGACAGCTCAACTCATCAAAATTAAATAAAATTTCTAAATGGTTTTGGAAAAGGTCCATGAGTTTTTTCTTTTAAAGAAAAGCTTTTAAATTCCTAAACATCTAAATTCAAAAAAAAATTTCCTTAACTGGGAGACGTTTGTAACCAATAAGAGTCATAGATCCAAATTTATCACTTAAATCCAAAAATTATCAAGCAAAATTAATTGCTATTATTTCATACTACTCCATCTGTCTCAAAAAGATAGACATTTTTAACTTAATACAAATATTTAAAAAGTTAGTAAAACTAGGTAGAATACATTAATTCAATAGGAAAAAAATCACAATTACCCTTATTAAATCAATTAATTCATTAGAAATAACATTGAAATTTACTTCAACACTATAATTAATGGATAATGATTAATGTCCCAGTTTGGGACATTCCAATAGAGGTATTTTTTGTCTTCAATTTAAAATTATTGACTTTTTCAATGCATATTAATGGATCATCATTTTGGAATGCATAAACATTTTTATTTATAAATTACACAAATACCATCATTGGGATGTCCCAATTTGGGACATTAACATTTATTGATAATTAATATATGTGACATTTAGCCATTTAGAGCATTAAAATACTGCCCATAATTTGGAACAAATAAATCTTCAAAATTACCCATCTTTTTGAGACAGATGGAGTAATATTCTTTTTGTTAATCTTATTTTCATTTTAAAAATTCATCAAATATTACTAAATTTTAATAAATACTCTCTCTCCATCCCAAAATAATAAACTTATATCCATTCTCATACAGTTTAAAAATAGATAATTTTACTTATTAATATATGATAAATTTACTTATCCTTTATAAGCGTTAAATATTACGTATCATTTGATGTGTATTTATTAATAAATATGAAAACTAATTAAGTACTTTTTGAAAAAAAAAACAATAAATGATGCATTAAAAGAGAAACAAACATATATTATAGAATAAGTAAAAGTCATAAACAAATCTATTATTTTGTGACAAAGAAAATATATAAACGGATAATTTTATTATTTTATAAAAAATTTTATTATTGTATTAATATATTTAATAAATCTTGAAAATGAATAAAATATTAAAGATAGAATTGAAATAATAATTAATATGCATTTGATTTTATAAATGAACAATTAAAAATAAATAAACCCATCAAAAAAATTAAAAATAAATAAAATAAAATGTGAAATTATTTTGAAGTGCATATCAAATTAACAATTTTTTTAGATATGGGAATGCTCTTAAAAAAATGATCAAAGGATTATTGTTTTTATGAAAAAGTCACTGTATTGACTAATTTATACTTAGTATGATAGTTAATATTTTAGAATTTAAAAAATATATATGACTTTTCATAATGATAAATATAACACAATTCAACTGAAAAAAAGTAAGCCTTGATTGTGCAAGTGAGAAAAATAAATTATTGTTTTTCCAAATGGATAAATAATTTGAAATAAAAAATATTATATGAAAGGATAATTAATCTGATACGGAACTAATCCATTTTGGGTGGATCGATACTATTCCATATAGGTATGGATGAAAGTCTCAAGTTCGAGATTCACCTTTATTAAATTATCAAAAAATAATTTATCTAATTCGGTAGTAGTAATTCTTATATTAATTACATCAGTCATACATTATCTGTCACTGTTAACTACTTCTTCCATTATAAATTAATTGTTTTGTTATACAACGTTATTGTCTCAGGTTACTTATATATCCATTTAAGAAATTAATGATCTGGCTAATTTTTTTTTTTACTTCTACCTTCAATTATTTTACATTTATTATTGCTGTAAATTGTGTTTTTCTTTACAAACCCTTTACATAAATTATAATATAAAAGATAAATTAGTCATTACAATTTTTTTATGTAAAAAAATAACAGTCATCGAGTATGAGCTTTTTAAAAT
>CANYLF011207001.1:0-13630 GCA_948193215.1 Bocquillonia castaneifolia
AGTGATGCGCAATGATCAAATAGCCAAGAAAAGGAACCAAGGGCGCATAAAGGTTATATTTGAACCTGGTGACTGGGTTTGGGTCTATTTGAGGAAGGAGAGGTTTCCTAACCAAAGGAAATCTAAGTTGATGCCAAGGGGAGATGGTCCATTTCAAGTTTTGGAGTGCATTAATGATAATGCCTATAAATTGGACTTACTTGGTGAGTATGGTGTTAGTGCTACTTTCAATGTTGCTGATTTATCCCTTTATGATTTTGACATAGGTTCTGATTCGAGGACGAATCCTTTCGAGGAGGGGGGGAATGATGCAACCAAGGATGCTAAGGACCATATGAGGCTGAGCCATGCATTGGAGCAAGGGGAGCCGAGCCTTTAACCAATCAACTCTAATGGCACGCCAACAATTCCAAGTGCAAGTGGAGCTAAATTGAAGAATAAGCTAAGGAATGGAAAAGATGTTTTGGCATATGAGCCACCATTAACTAGTCTACAAGCTAAAAGGTTCAAAGATGCATTATTGAGCTTTTGTGGCTTTAATTTGTGGCAAGATTGACTATGGAGCTTATGAAGATAACATTGGCAAGGAGTTGGTTACATTACTTGCATTTAAACAAGCTTAAAAATGCAAGTTTGACAAAAGTCAATAAAGTCAACACGTTGACTTTAGGACATAGTCATTTTAGGAAATAAATATTTTAGGACATCATTTTTTTAAGACATGTTTTTGTTAGGACACATTTTGTCTAAGCTTAGGACAACTCTTGTCTTGGTTTAGGACAAAGTGGATCAGGTTGTTGGTTATGTCTTAAAAGTTTCCTTTTTTAGTTAAAACATATTCCTATCTAGATTAGGAGTTTATTTATCTTGTTTTTATAGTTCTATTTTCATTAGGATTTGTTGTTAGATTTTTCTAGACTATTCTAGAAGCCTTGTTGGCCGCAACTAAGATCCTTGTGGGCAAGGATTCATGTTTGGCCGAAATACCTAATCCTTTTAGAAGAGGATTCATGTTTTGTATTCTCTATATAAGGGGGACTTGTGTAGGCTGAAATTCCTTAGACATTATTAATAAAATTTCTTTGTTTTGCTTTGCAAAATTCTTTTGATTTCTTTAAGGTGTTCCTTATTGATTTCTTGAAATTAATTTAATTTGATTGAATTGATTTCACATCTACCTTAGACAATTTATTAACTTGGTAGTTTTAGGTTGTTTGAGCATTCATTCTTTTATAACTAGAGACCTTAGTTCTTTATAGCTAAGCTTGCTAGTTCCATCAATTTAATTGCAAACATCAAGTTAGATCTTGTGTAAGATGAAATTAACATTATTGGTAAGCTTGCTATCTCTTTATAGGTAGAGACATTATCACGTTTGGTGAGTTAAACCATCTAAATTGTGTTTATCCTTGGTGTTCTTGGCCGAATCACAAGCATCCAAAGGTGTTGATTCCGCATGATAGCCTTCCCAGACTCACTAAGACTACTAGGTAGATTTCCTGTAAATAAATAATTCACCAAATCGGCATACCAAGGAATCATACCTTTGGTTTGGAACAAATACTCATCTGGGAAGTTGTCATTGAAGGGTGTATCATCTTCTTCCCTTATCAATCGATTCAAGTGGTCTGCAACAGAATTCTCCACTCCTTTTTGGTCCTTTATCTTCTGGTCAAACTCTTGGAGAAGCAAAATCCACCAAATTAGCCTTGGTTTCAATTCTTTCTTAGCCAAAAGATACTTTAAAGCTACATGGTTAGAATACACAATAACTTTAAAACCAAGCACATAAGAATGAAATTTATCCAAAGTAAAAACAATTGACAAAAGCTCCTTCTCTGTAGTGGAATAATTGCACTGAGCAGGGTTTAAAGTCTTGGAAGCATAATAGATGACATGAATTTTCTTGTCAATCCGTTGGCCTAAAATCGCTCCCACTGCATAATTGCTTCCATCACACATGATTTCAAATGGTAAGTCCTATCGAGGTCGTAGAATGATAGGCGTACTAGTCAGTAATCCTTTAAGCTTATCAAACGCCTCATTGCATTCTTTCCCAAACTCAAATTGAACTTCCTTTTGCAACAAATTTGTCAACGGCAAAGCAATCTTAGAAAATTCTTTAATAAACCTGCGATAAAATCCTGCATGTCCAAGAAAAGAATGCACTTCCCTAACATTGGTAGGGTAGGGTAAGTTTGCAATTATATCCACTTTTGCCTTATCAACTTCTATACCCCTACAAGAAATCGCATGTCCTAAAACAATGCCTTAGGTTGCCATAAAATAACACTTTTCATAATTTAAAACCAAGTTAGTATCTATGCATCTTTTCAAAACTTTGGTTAAATTATCTAAGCATTCATAAAATGAATCTCTATAGACAGTGAAACCATCCATAAACACTTCAATGCAATTCTCAATTTATTAAGAAAAACTACTAATCATGCATCTTTGAAATGTACCTGAAGCATTACATAAATTAAAGGCATTCGCCTATAAGCATAAGTTCCAAAAGGACAAGTAAATGTTGTCTTTTTCTGATCTTCCTATGCAATAGGAATTTGATAAAAACCTGAAAACCCATCAAGAAAATAAAAGAAAGATTTTCCAGCTAATCTTTCTAGCATTTGGTCAATGAAAGGTAGAGGAAAGTGATCTTTTCAAGTAACTTGATTAAGTTTCCTAAAATCTATACACATTATGCAACCATTTTGCACACGCATTGGTATAAGTTCATTGTTCAACTTTTTCACCACAGTCATCCTAGTTTTCTTTGGAACAACATGAATCAGGCTTACCCATTCACTATTAGAGATTGGATAGATTATACCTGCATCCAACAACTTGAGAATTTCTTTCATCACCACTTCCTTCATACTTGGATTGAACCTCGTTTGTGGTTCTCTTGATGGTTTGGCATCCTCTTCAAGTAGAATCCTGTGCATGCAAAATGATGGACTAATGCCTTTTATGTCGACTAAAGTCCATCCAACTGCAACCTTGTACTCCTTCAAGGTTTTAACTAAACTTTCTTCTTGCTCCTTTATGAGTCCTTTTGATATGATAACAGGCACTGTTTCCCCTTCACCTAAATACATGTATTTAAGGTGATCTGGTAAAGCTCTCAATTCCAATTTTGGTACCTGCACAATAGAAGTGTAACATCTAGTTAGTATTAGAGGAAATTTCAGCATTAGAATTTATTGGCTCTGATAATGCTGCTAAAAATAATTCTTCTACACCAAGTTCATCTAAAATTCCTTCTAAATTAGATTGTGCATCTAATTCTATCTCATTCCCAACACTTTCTTGGGCAAAAACATCCTGCATAATAGAATCAATCACATCAATCTAACAAAGAGAATGCACATCATTAAGGTGTTTCATGGCATCAAAAATGTTAAACTTAATAATCTCTCCATCAAACTAGACAGAAAGAGTACCCTCATCTACATCAATCTTTGTCTTGGCAATTTTCATGAACGGTCTCCTTAATAAAATCGAAGCCGATTTTGAAGAAGGATTACCCTCCACCTCTAAGATGTAAAAGTCTACAGGAAATATAAGCTCATTAAGTTGCACCAAAACATCCTCAACAATCCCTAGGGGGTGAATATAAGAACGGTTAGCCACTTGAATCACTACACCAATCTTTTGCAAGTCATTCAATTTCAATTCTTGGTAAACAAAAAATGGCATGACATTTATGGAAGCTCTTAAATCTAACATAGCATGCTTAACTTTCTTTTCACCAATCACACAGGGCAATGAAAACATGCCTGGATCCTTGCATTTTTATGGCATATTCTTCTACAAAATTGCTAACACATTTTTACTTACCTTAACCTTCCCCTTTTTCTTTTATCTTCCACTTGTTTATGCACAACTCTTTCAAGAACTTTGCATATTTAGGAATTTGTTTGACCGCATCCAATAAGGGGATATTGATTTGGATTTTCCTAAACGTATCCAGACTCTCCTTTTCTTGCTCATCTTCCTTTGGTTTAGCTAACCTGCTAGGAAAAGGAGGTGTAGGAGTGTAAGATGAAGGAGATAAAGGAGGATCAAATTTTACCCCATGCCTTGTTCTAGAGAGAGCTTCTTCTTCTTCATCTCCGTTGCCCATTTCGGCTTCTTTAAGTGGAGTTGACCTTGAAGGAATTTCCTTCCCACTTCTTAGTGAAATTGCACTATAGTTCTCCTTTGGGTTGACTTCTGGTTGTGAAGGCAACTTTCCAGAATTTTGAGCTTCCAATTTAATAATTGATGTGGCTAATTGAGTGATTTGGTTGCCTAAATTCTGGATGCTTGTCCTTGTTTCCTATTTAAGTTGAAGAGTATTGTTAGTAAGACTCTTAACAATATCTTCCAAGGACATACCTGAGTTTGGAGCTTGAGTTGGTGTAGGGATTGGAGGCGGTCTAGTGAAGTTCTGAGGAGGTGGCCTTTGTTGTCCTCCTTAGTTTCAATAGCTAAAGTTAGAATGATCCCTCCATCTAGGATTGTAATAATTTGAATAGGGATCAGACTTCCTTTGAGCGTGACTAGGAAACCCACCTATAGCATTAGCCTCTTGCGTGGAGTCTTGTTGCAATGTGGGACACATATCAGTAGGATGCTCATGAAGTAAGCATATTCCATAAGCTTTTGCAGTTTGCAATTGCCCTACAGCCATTTGATGAACCAAAGTAGTTAAATCACAAAATTTGATTTTTAAGATCACTTACCTAATTAACTTGCTTGATATATCCTCCACTCGCTCTTGTACCAAATTGCTAGGAATTCTCAACCATGTTTGAGATCAATTGTTTGGCTGCTTCAGCTGTCTTGTTCACTAAAGCTCCACCACTTGCTGCATCAATCATACTCCTATCCATTGGTAGCAATCCCTCATAGAAATACTTAATTAGGAGTTTATCAGAAATTTGATGGTGTGGGAAACTAGCACACGGTCTCTTCAATCTTTCCCAGTATTCATACAGTGTCTCCCTAGTGATCTGTGTAATGCCATAAATTTCTTTCCTAATATTGGCAGCTCATGAAGTAGGAAAGAATTTCTCTAGAAACAACCTTTTGATCTCAATCCACGCGGTGATAGAACTGGATGGTAGATAATAGAACTAATCTTTAGCTTGATCCTTCAAAGAGAAGGGAAACGCCTTAAGATTGATTTGCTCCTCGGTCACGCCATGTGGTTTCATTTCAGAGCAAACATTGTGAAATTATTTCAAATGCTTATGAGGATCTTCACCTGCACAACCACGAAAGGAAGGAAGTAAATGAATCAAACTAGATTTCAATTCAAAAACATTAGCAAAATTAGGAAAAGTAATGCATAAGGGTTGTTGATTCAAATCTGGCGCGGCTAGCTCCTTGAGAGTTCTGTCTACCATCTTTTCTTCAAATTCCTCAAAGATAGAAACACCATAAATGGTTACATTTATCTCCAAGTCTTCTTTAAGGCGTCTTTTCCTTACTCTAGTTTCTTTTCTCAATCGACGGCTGTCTTCTCAATTTCAGCATTATACTGCAAATTAGTAGTCTGAGAAGAACGAGTCATAAACCAAAACAAACAAATAAAAAAAACAGTGAGAAACTAAAGAAATAGCTCCCCGGAAACGGCGCCAAATTTGATAGAGTTGCCGAAGCCCTTCAAAATAACTGCTGATTCACCTAAACTAACTTGTAGAAATAGTGGAACCAGGTCAAATCCGAAGAGAAATATGTAATTAATTTCTCAAAGTCAAACAAAAAAAATATAAAATAAAGGGGGGTTTTTTAATTGTTGAATTAAAATTAAAATCAAATTAACAAAAAATTAATAAAAAGTAAAATATTAAAATTAACAAAAATCAATCTTACCAAACTTCCAATCTAAGGGTATAAATCTCATCCAATTGCAATTTTGATCATAGGCAAAAATACAAATTACCCAATCCGAGAACTTAGTCTACTTAATCGGAAAAGTCACAGACAACAATTATTCTCCTAGTATAATAAACTCAAATAATCACTCAAATGAAATCTTACCCTTAATTCAATTGGGCATCATCGTTCCATATCAAATTAAATGATAGCATTAAGATTAATGAGAATGACTAAAACGAAATCAATTAATTCAGAAAATCTGCAATTAAATCAATCTTGTATCTTTATTTCCCTAAAGCCTATCATGCAAGCTATGTAATTGTGGCCATCAATATACACACACATGAGCCAACTCTTTGCTACTCAATTCAATCATTCATGACAATTACGAATTACAAACTCATGACTAGCGATAGAAAAATAAATATTGAATTAATGCTTCAATTTAATCAATATAAATAATTGATAGAAAATAAGAACAAGAAAATAAAGATTACTTGGATTGAAGAAATTCTTGTTTAAGAAAAAGCCACACAAAATCACAATTGAATTAATTCACCCTGGAATTAGAAATAAAAACCTAGCCACACATGGTGGAACAAAAATCAAAGAGTTGTGTTGGGAGAAGGAACAAAAATTACGCCACCACCCTTGAGAGAAGGAAGCAAGCGCACAAAATAAGAAAAGAGGGAAGAATATTGCATAGGAAACTAAAAATTAGGGGGAAGAGAGAGAGTTTCCTACACTAATTAATCTCTTTATATATGGAGTAAAACCTAATGACTAAAGGCTATTTCCTAATAGGAATAAAAGACTTCCTAATAAAGTTATAAACTAATTAATAAGGAAAACTAAAATAAAAAGGAAACCTAAAATAAAATCCAAAATAAGATAGGAAAATAGACTTTCCTTATCTAACGCTCCTAAAATAAAAGGGAATAATAAAAATAAGTCCAGAATTAATTAATCTTCACAAAATCAAAATTTCTTCATCTCCAACACAGGAAGACTGCAACTTATAAGGCGTGACCACGACTAGTTCAAGGTAGTCTTCTTGTTCAATTCTAGTAATTTCTCCATAAAGCCTTGATTTTCACCGAAGAAGCTAAAAGCATGCTTTTTAACCAAATTCCATCCTAACATCCATGTTCCGCCTCATAAATCAAATTAAACATAATTTCCACAAATTAGCACAAAATCAATCAAAATACAAGGGAATTAAACAAAATATGGTATAACTATTTATAACGTAGAAACTTGTAAGGCCTCCCAAAAATACTTTCGGGTATGCTCCTTCACAAGCTAAAACAAAATGTCAAAATCTCTCTACGACTCGAAAAAAAAAGAGAAAAAATAAAAAAAAAAGAGAAAAAAAAGAAAGAAAAAAAATGAGGAAGTAGAGAATTAAAAATAAAGCATGCTTAAGTGACTGTGAAGCGTAACTTAAAATGGAAGCAATTGAAGGCTATTCAAACAAAACAAATGAGCGATCAATAAAGATAGAAGAATGAACTTCGAACCGTGATACCGGATGGCAGGCAATCCATAAATGGGGAATCTCATCTCCTCAATAATAGGCCACAAAAAGGAAGCCTAATGGACATTGCCAAAGTGTGCCGAAGCGCCAACATCAACCACTTGCACAAAAAGCCAATAGACAGCTAAACTGATTAAGCCTGTGCAAAAGAGCAGGGAAAATAAGAAAAAGCCGAGAATAAGAGCCCGGATTAAACCTTAAACATAAAATCCGAAAGGCACATCTAACAACCGTAACAACATTGGGCCTAGCATGCAAATTACGCTCCTCTGTAGCATTGTTGAATGAACTAGGAATTGTTTGTTGTCAAATACTCTTGATTGCATCACGTCTTTTGCATTTTGGATGAGATACTAAAAAGGTGACAAGATAAGCCAGACAATCCACATGATAAGGTACAATGCAAAGTCAGAACTTTCAAAAGAGCACTTTTGAACCTCTGATCAAGGAAGGAGCCCATCCTGATGCCTTTGATGACAAGATAGCTGATCCCTTCACCGAAAAGGCAGCGACATGCCTCACAATCACACGAACTTAACCGCCACATTCCGCAGCCTGATGAGCTAAGCCTGAACTAACAAAGGGAACCTCACACACAAGCACAAATCGAACATAAAAGAAAATAAAGCCTGATGAATTAAAAACCCCTCCATGAGCGGCTCAAGCAAAAATTAAGGCAAGGCCTGCCAGGGTGAAAACCTCATAAGGGGGTGCTTTAGGCAAAAAGATAAGGCCAAAAGAAAATAAAGCCTGATGAATTAAAAACCCCTCCATGTGCAGCTCATGTAAAAATTAAGGAAAGGCCTGCTAGGGTGAAAACCTTAAAAAGAGGTGCCCTGGGCAAAAAGATAAGGCCAAAAGAAAATAAAGCCTGATGAGTTGAAAACCCCTCCGTGGGTTGCTCATGCAAAAATTAAGGCAAGGCCTGCTAGGGTGAAAACCTCACAAAGAGGCACCCTAGGCAAAAAAATAATCCCAAAAACAAATAAAGCCTGATGAGTTGAAAACCTATCCGTTGGCGGCTCGTACAAAAGTTAAGGCAAGCCCTGCTAGGGCGAAAACCTCATAAAGAGGCACCCTAGGGAAAAAGATAAGGCCATGAGAAAATAAAAACTTAATGAGTTGAAAACCTGTAAGCGGGTAGCTCGTGAAAAAATGAAAGCCATGGAAAACAAAAGAAACCCAGAAGCCAAACTTAACCAAAAAATGAAAACTTAAACCAGTAACTAAAACCTGAAAACAACACACCCATAGACAAATTTCCCTAGGTAGGGGACAAAGGACATTCCTTTCTATCTAATAACTTTAAATGGCCAGACCATACAACATTTAGAGGGCACCACATCTAGTTCCGAACCCGAGTAACTAAAGCTTTCTATCTGGACCAACATAGGCATTCCAAACCCCCATCTAGCTCAGACTTAGGCGTCATCATTACCAGACAAGGGAAACCATCTTCACTGCCGGGAGCAACCTAGACATCAATACGGCTTAACTGACACTGTTCTCATAACGCATGATTAATCATCACATGCTAGTATAGGCATTTGAACACTATACACCCACATCACATTGCATCACAAGCTCACGCTAGATAGAATAGCTAACAAAGAGTGGCTGAAATCATTTAGAATTACATGCCATGCACGACATGCATACATGCTGCATTTCAACAAGTCAAACAGCCCGTTGCCAAGCAAATACGAATGAGTCGAGAACCATGCAAGGCTAAATCAGAGAACTCATTACAACGAGCATAAACATCCAAAGCGACAACAATGACTGAAACATACCACTTGGAATCCCGCAACGGAAAGGGAAGGTGACTAAACATAGAAGTCCAGTGTGTAAGCAGATGCAAATGTGGGAGTAATTGGTCACAAGCTGACATGGAGTTTCGGGATAAGTGGAAAGAACAGGACAATAAGAAACAGGGGGATAGGACAAATCTCCCATCCATCCATATGCAGGTCAACATACCCCCTAGACGGAGCATGACCAAATCATTAGAACTTGGGGGCAAGACGGTGTCTCCTAATTATCAACTCTTGACAACATTAAATGAGCAACATCAACAATGACTTACTTGATAAATGACTGACCTTCAAGAAGAGATTAATCAACCAGACCAATGCTACATAGAAATCATAATCTTTCACTAGCAAAAGTGAACAACAAGGACCAGAATCACAAATGGTAGCCAGCCACTTTCAACCTCAAAAAATTTTAGGCAACTACAAGTGACCCTCGACTACAGAATTCTAGGCGATAAATAATCGCCCTCATTTCTTAATGAGCTCTAGGTGGCAACAAGTTGCCTCCGCCCAATGCAGAAGTACAATTGGCTGTGAGCTACCATTAGAACCTCAGATGATCCAAGCAACAATGAGTCACTTCCCTACAGTTTCAAAAGTCTAGGAACGAGTCACCCTCAAACGACTTTGACAATTCCAGGGGACAGCGAGTCACCTTCCACTACAAAATAACACATGATGATGGGCCACCTTCAATCTCAATAACTTGTGTACGATAGTAAGCCGCCTTAGACTACAAAGCTCCAAGTGACAGCAAGTCTCCTTATCATTCAACAGATCGAGTTAGCAGCAAGCGACGCCTAGAAAACCCAAGTTATGGCACATTTAGAGATATAATCAGTAGCGAGCCATCTTCAAGAATTCCAGGTGATGGCAAATCACCATCTATTCAGGACTACAGTTAGCAGTAAGCCACCTAAAACAATCCCAAGTGATAGCAAATCACCATCCTTCAACAATCCCAAGTGATAGCAAATCACCATCTATTCTGAAATATAACTGAAAGTGAGCCATCCTCAGTAAATCCCAGGTGATAGAAAATCACCCCTTACTTAGATATGCAGGCAACAGTAAGCCATCTCTAGAAATCTTAGTTAGGTGCAAGCCATCTCCAGCAGCCTTAGCAAATAGCGAGCCATGTCCGGCCATTCCAATCAATAGCGAGCCATCTCCAACAAATTCCAAGTGATAGTAAATCACCCCTTGCTCAGATACACAGTAGGCAGCGAGCCATCCCCAATGAATCCAGGTTGTAATTAGTCACCTTTTATTCAGAAGTACAAGCGATGGCCAATCACCCTTGACTATAAAATTCCAGGTAGCAGACAGCTACCTTTAAAATCTTTACAACTCAAGGCAACAACAAGCTGCCTTCATATCCAACAAGCATAACGATGGCCAGCCACATTCAATCTCAACTAACTTCATGCGACAGCAAGCCGTTTACAAATTATCAGGGTTCCAGGAACAACAAGTCACTTTCAACAAATCTAGAAATGTAGTCGACAGCAAACCATCTTTAGTGGCCCTAGAACCGGTTTAGAAGATGACAAGCAACTAGTAGGATCTTAAGCCCAAAATCAACCTAGAAGACGCAAGTTACCATCAGCATTCTAGAAACTTCCTATGACAACAAACCATACCTCTCTTAACATAGAACTTCAGGCGACAGCAAGCCGTCATCAATGCAAGATTTAGGCAAGAGCAAGCCACCTTCAATCCCAGGCGAGATCAAGCTGCCAACCACCTTTAGAGTCTCAAGTGACAGCAACCAGGCTCCAGCACTAGAATCTCAGGTTATAGCCAGCCGCCCTCAACCCTGGAATATTAGGTGATAGCAAATCCCATTAACTATAGAATCCTGGGTGATAGCAAGCCATCTTTACACCTTACAACTTTAGGTGACAGTAAGCCAAGCTTCCTAGGCTCTCATCTAGCGGAACCTAAGTGTCCTAGATTCTCCTTGTCTAGCGAAACCCAAGTGTCCAAGGCTCTCATCTAGTGGAACCCAAGTGTCCGAGATCTCCTTGTCTAGCGAAACCCAAGTGTCCTAGGCTATTGTCTAGGACCCAAGTGCTCTAGATCTCTTTGTCTAGCGGAACCCATGTGTCCTAGGCTCTTGTCTAGAACCCAAGTGTTCTAGATCTCCCGTCTAGCAGAACCTAAGTGTCCTAGGCTCTATCTCTGGAACCCATGTGTTTTAGATCTCTCGTCTAGCGGAACCTAAGTGTCTTAGACTCTATCTCTAGAACCCAAGAGATCTAGATCTCTTGTCTAGTGGAACCTAAGTTTCCTAGGCTCTATCTCTAGAACCCAAGCATTCTAGATCTCTCATTTGGTAGAACCTAAGTATCCTAGACTTTGTCCCTTGGCGATGACTATCTATAGAGATAAACTACCTCCCATTTATCAGAGATGACTATCTACGGAGATGGACTACCTCCCAATTATCGGCGATGACTATCGAACCTCAAGCCAAAAACACAGACTATATCCTTTTGATAGGTTTGTTAATGTTTGTTTGCTTTGATGTTCATTTATTCATGATTATCCAACATTGCTAAACTCCGACAAAGCGGGGGCAACCTGTAGACATTGAATTTTTGGATACGGCACGTGGATGCGGCACGTGGATGCTACACGGGAGCCTAACGATGAATACGGTCTAGTTTGGACCACTTTGTTACCCAGTTTCTCATAGAAGTGAGCTGAGGGAAATGAAAATTATTTCAAATGTGCTAAAAAAATTTTGAAACATATTTTTGCCTTAATTAATGGTCCAAGCAGATGTTTAAATATATCTTCGAACCTTTAATATGGCCCACATAAACCAGAAAATCATTTTAAGCCTAAAAAAAAACTACCAGGTCCAAAATGAACATCCGGTCGAATGTTCATAAGTCCGACTGGATGTTCATTATTTTTAAAAAATAATTGGAGCGTCTGCATGATCCGACTGAGGGTGATCGGTGATGATCTGTCACACCCTACCATTTAGAAAAGCAGATGCTCGGCTAAAAAAGAAACCCTAATCTCTCACGACTATAAAGAGAATGAGATGCAGCAGGGGGACCAACTATTGAAGGTAACGATTAAAAAAAATAAAGACGACCTCATTTTTCTTTGTAACGGGTTTTCATAAAGTTTTCGAACGAGGAAACTTTCTTTAATCCAGAAGCTCATTTTTACCTAAAAGCGGTAATATACCTCCATTCTAAGGGTAACCAGTCAACCACAAGCCATCCATACATTCAGACTAAGCACACTTTCATATTTGCTTTCTTTTAAGTTATATTCTGTAATTTTTACATATTTCATATATTAATTTTGCTTTATTTTCTGACTGCATATATGAGTCTTGTGTGAAGCCAGGAAGATGTAGAACCTCTCACATTCAAGAATGAAGCTCTATAACTCTAACCTCAAAACTTCACAGCGTCATTTTTTTAGATTTTTAATTGTTGTTATAAGTTATTTTAATTATCCAAAATTGATCTTTCAGAGTCTGTATGAATTATCATTAGTTAATATACCATAAATCTGCAAGAAAATATAATCATACAAGAAAAAAGGCTTTGAGAGGACCAATTACAGGTCCGACCGGACGTTAAAACATCCGACCGGATGTTTGCATAGGTCCGACCGGATTTTCACCTTTCACCCGGATGTCCCACCGGCTTGCTTAAATTCAAATATTTGAATCTTCATCATTTGGCCGCATGATCATTGGTTCGGCCGGACCTCTACGAAGACAAGGAGAAAATAAAGATTTTGATGAAGCAAATTGATTGAAGCTTCAAGGTCGGTAAGATTTCTTTACAATTTTTATATAAATCACCTAGATCTGCATGTAAATAATTAATCGGACACTTAATTAATTACCCGATAATAAGTACGATAAAAATGGTAGAAACTCATTTTACCTTTCCTTTATTTAAGGCTGTATGTACATTATCGTCATTTCAATATTTCGGGTAAATAATAAGTGAAATAATGTGCAAACATTAACCCAAAAAAAAGTAGTAATCCACTAATCCAGCGAATTGCATTTCTATCAATCAAGGTTAAATATAACGGACATAATGCATAACTAAAATTTGATTAGAAACAATATTAGGCGTGCCCATTCAGTGCATCCTACTTTCCGGGTGATTTATCGCTTTATATTGTTTGTCTCTAGTAGGAAATAATGGCCTAATTACTCAATTAAATGGCCCCAAGTATGGATGACTCATTCCAAACCTAGAAATCATCTGGTGTGATGACGAATGGGGATTCCTGAGGAATCTACCTGTTTGTTAATCACTAGGTGATCCCAATGCAATTCGGGTGGAGACTCCACGATTTTCATGAAAATTAAAAATCCATTTAGTGAGAAGGTCACCATTGCTATTGGACACCAACCGAC
>CANYLF011207926.1:0-11115 GCA_948193215.1 Bocquillonia castaneifolia
AAATCATGATAATACATCCTTCATTAAAGTTTTATTAAATGTCAATTAAGACCCAAAATGGGCTTTATAAAACAAAAGAAATAATTTATGTAGTTAATTTAAAATTTTTAATTAGTTACTAAATTTTAGTTTTTAGAAGAAAATAACTTTTCACTCAACAAATAAAATTAATATGAAAATTACGGCCATTACAGTTGGGTATAAAACCTTATACACCACTCTTTACAAATAAGGAATCATCATCTTCTTTCACATTGAAGGGAAATTTGGACAGAATTGTATTACTTAAAAGAAGAATAGCACCTTAAAGGAAAATTCTTTCCACGCAGTTGATAATCAATTAATATAACTACCCAACCCAACAACAAAATCATTCCAAAGTACCAATCAAAAAAAAAATCATTCCAAAGTAAATTAGTCCAACCAAAAAAAAAAGTATAAGAGAGAGAGAAAGCAAGCTTGAGGGTCACACTATCACTTTGGGTGATCAGTGCACATCCCAGATCCCACATAGGTCGACTGCTGCAAAGTCCACTTACTTGGCAGTGCACATACATGTATAGTTCCTATATATATAATTTGATAGATTTTTAACGTGCACAAAAAAAAAATACAATAGAAGAAAGAAAAAAATAATATAAAATAAGATTGATGGTTTATTGACCTGCATTTATAATATACAAAATTTATTATCAGGATAGACTTGTAGATTTCTAATTTACGTAATGTTAAACATGTACAAATAAATCAGTATTAATCATCGAATATTATGCTATAGTTGCTTAAACCTAATAATTTATTTTCAATATAATCAATACTCAATTAATGAATAAATACTCAACCTAATACAAGATAATGCAAGATAACATATGATTGTATATGTTATAATTAAAAACGAAAATTAGATACTCTGTAATTCTTTTCAAAATACTCTGGAATTATTCTCTTAAAAATAATTTATTTTATTTTCATTTCTTTCTTCTTCTTTTTTTTTTGTGAATAGAATGCAATGAATATCTATGAAAACAAAATATTGATAGAAAGACCTGCAAAAAAAGGACATTTGAACCAAACAATTGTGTCTTTATTAATTTTTTTTTTAATAAGTGGTGATACGCATACACCCATCGGAATATTCTGAACTCTGTTTTACGGTTTATAGATTAATCTCCGATCGAGAGAAGTCACATCTCTCTCCTAACAGAGGTGAGGCTCGAACTCGAGACCTCCCTTTGTTATTATTATTATTATTATTATTATTATTATTATTATTATTATTATTATTATTAGGCCATATATAGAGTTAAGTTTTGATTGATTGAAAATAACTAACAATTTCTCAAATAGTGCTCAATAGATTAAGAAGATCTTAATACATTATTGATATATATATATATATATATATATATATACCATAAAAGGTAATTGAACCAAACAATTAATTTTCAAATCACTGGGATGGATTAATAACAATCAAGATTTGGAATAAATTATGATAAAATTTGATTTCATTCGAAATGTAATTAAATACGAAAAATTTAATTACCTTGGCACGCTTGTAATACTTTAATTTTCCGTTAATATATTAAAAATTTTGTGTGTTCACAGGAAAAACGTTAACTTTTGTCAAGAATAATAGGACCATCTATATACTAAAGGGTTAATTTCACCTGTGGTCATCAAACGTTTCAATTTTTAATATCACTGTACTTGAATTTCAATTTATAACACAAAATTTTTTCAATTTTAGTTTTTGTAACGCCCATGGTTCTCTCATTAGTGTCGAACCATCAAATGAATTTTAAAAAAATTCTTTTAACTATTTTTTATATGAAATTCTACATATAAGTTAAGAAAAATGCAATCTAATTTATAAAATAAATAAAAATAGATTTGATTATGAAATTATATTTTTATAGTTTTTAATTGAATATAATTAAGAAATTTATAGAAAATAGAGAAAAAGTCTAAATGTTCCCTATTTCAGTGAGAATTCAAGTATCATAGTGTTACAAATTGAAAAGTTTGAGAATCACAGGTCAAATTAAGCCATATACTAAAAGGTCTAATTTATGTTTAAACAAGAGTAAAATACGATTAAAAAAAAAAAAAGGAGCATAAACAACATAAACAATAATAAACAAGTAAAAAAAAGGCAAAATGAACACATCATCGCCATCATTACAATGATCACTTACCAGCCCACATACCAAACCTAAATTCCAAAACAATCCTCTCTTTTACATCTTTTTCAACCTTCTTCATACTTTATTTATTTCCCTCTCTTTTTTTTTCCTTCTTCTGTTGCTTGTTTGATTGCTTGCACCCTCCTCTACTCTCCATATATATATATATATATATGTATCCTTTATCAACTCTTCCTCTTTACTACTCTCTCTCCCTCTATATATATAATTTTTTAAAGTCTTTCCTTATCCATTGTTACATATTATGTTTATACAAAACAAGGGACACTAAATCAACCTTGTGATCCTACAAGATCCTTCTTCTTTCTTTAACTTAGATTTGCTTCACCTTTTTCTCTGCTCTTTAAGAAGGAAAAAAAAAGTTCCATTGGGCCAGTACATAATTTAGAAGAAGAAGGAGGAAGAAGAAGCAGAGTTCTTGAGGCATGGATAGAAGAAGAGTTATCTATTCTCGGTTCCTTTTGGTATTTGCTATCTTTCATTCATCAGGTGAATTGCTTTCTCTTATTATCTTTTGCCTTTTCTCCATTAGTATATCTGTTTTACTCTTTGATACTGAACTCAATCAAAGTCCAATTTAATCCACCTAGACTAAAAAAAAAAAAATTTTTTAAATCTGTTTCATTGATTCTGTTTCATTATGCCTTTTTTTCATAGGAAACAAAATTATATTATTTTTTTATTTGTGTTCAACAATGAAGCTTAGTTCTACTATATTCAGCTTTAATTCTTTAATTAATTGATAATTGGAAGTGATCTGAATTAAAATGAGCAACTTTGTTTGTGGTGAATTTATTGTCATTTCACCTTGTGTATAGTTTATAGTTCTTTGCATTCAAAAACTTTGTTACTTTACATATGGAAGATGGAATTCTCATTTACTTTTTCCATGTGGGTATCCTTCTTTCTCCTTTTTCTGAATTGATAGTTATTTTTCCTACAAATATCTGTTTCCTTTCTATTAACCGAATAATGACCAGGTTTTTCAAACTTTTAATGATGATTCTTGTTTCAATTTTCACTCCTTTTTCTTTTCTTTTCCTCTCAATTATTTCATTTCTTGCCCTACTCCATTTGGGCTTGGGCACCGCACCTTTTCTTTTTATTTCCTCTGTGTATATGTGTGTGTGTGTATATATATATATCAGTTTTTAATTTTTGTTTTTGAAATATACTACATTTTTTTTGGTAAATAAAATTTTTATTAGGGCCATAAGGAGTGACAAAATATCTAGAACTCAGAAGCTTTCGCACACTTGATGCTACAACTTCGAGAAAGAGTCAATATCAGTCCTGGAAAATACAAGCAAACATCCGATAAACATCCTGGTCGGAGTACAAAAAAACTCTAGCCACGGTGTTTGTAATATTGAAAAAAAATCGAAAATTGGGATTTTATTGCTTTTCTTTTCTTTTTTTCTTGATTTAAAGGTAACAGAGTTATATAACTTTTTGTCCCTAAAAAAAATGAACATATTACATGTTTAATTCTATTTTGCTTTTTACAAAGAAAATGAGAGAAAGAAGGGAAATTCTGATGTTGACTTCAAATTCAGGTACAAGTATTGCCAGGAGGATAGAATTTGGAGGTTCAATTAACCAACAGGAGAATGAAATTATAAACCAAATTCAAAAAACTTCCATTTCCAAAAGCCAAAAAGATATTACTACTCCAATAACAACTGTTCCAACAATCATTCCTAATCCTACAAATCCTACTTCAACTCCGATTGTAAACCCGAATGCGGATCCGGATTCGGCATCACCAGCAACAATGACACCGATGATAACTCCAACAACATCATCTTCTTCAAGTGGAGCTAGTTGGTGCATTGCAAGCCCAAGTGCGTCACCCACGGCGTTACAAGTAGCATTGGACTATGCTTGTGGATATGGTGGCGCTGATTGTTCAGCAATTCAATCTGGTGCAAGTTGTTATATTCCTAATACTCTCCGTGATCATGCTTCTTTTGCATTCAATAATTATTATCAGAAGAATCCTATGCCAAGTAGCTGCAATTTTGGAGGAACTGCTCTTACTACTAGCACTGATCCAAGTAAGTCCATAATATTAATATATAGCTTTTAATATGCCATTATATTAATTAAATTTGCGCATTTCCGTAATTAAATATTATATTGAAAAATATTTTTACTTTTTGTCTTTGAGAATTTTTTACTAAGTATTCTCCTAATATCTACACATTCGTTTGTTAATTCTAATTGATGGCTTTACATTTATAAATATGTAATTTAGCCACTAATGGCGTTTGTAAATCAGCTCATACGATCTATTCAAACTTAGAATATTTTAATATAATAAATAATTAAAAATATTATTAAAAAATTTTCATTCACTTTTTCATTATTTATTTAATTAAACAACTTATCAATTCTTTCATTTCATTTTCAATTCCTCCTTATTCCCATTTTATTTTCGATTCCGATTCTGGAGTCGTAACCAAACGGACCCTTCACTAATGTCTTAAGTTTCATTCCTAAGAACGTAAACAACTGTTTTAAAATTGGCCAAAAGTACAAATACATCCTTTATAATTTAAGGTACATATAAGTCCTCATTGTTTTTTTTTTTTTTTTTGGAGAAGAGCTCACGCACCTTGTAGTGGCTGGTCAGTTTGAATCTGGAATAATTAGAATCCATTTTGAATCCAAAAGTTTATGTTTCAATTATATTTTATTCCATAACCCGGAGAGCATATAGTAAAAGTGCCCTTAAATTTTGTATTTTCATTTACTATGATATTACTGACTTAGCCAATTCTCCCACTAAAAATAAATTAGGCAATTCTCAAATACAAATAAAATTATTAGAAAAAATAATTGTAGTCAATATTATGACTTTTATCTGAACTACAGTGCTATTATGATAGCATTCAAAAACTTTTTTTTTCAAAAAAAATAACCTTTTTTTTTCTTTTATAAATAATTTAGCCCTTTTGTTTTGATTTGACTATTTGGAAATGATCATTGATGCGTCCGAATAATTTCGCTTTATCAGTTGGGTGGACTCACTTTTAAATTACTAGTTAGACGTAAATTTTCAGAATACTAAATTAGCTGAGCTCAATAGTAGTCAATGCCCAAAAAAGATGTTTACATGATCAATTTCCTCTTACATAAAATGATTGAGTTCGTAACTGCTCTTTTGATTTCTAATTCATTTCAATTAATACTTTCCAGGCACTGGCACATGTCAGTTTCCATCGACTAGGTAAAATTTTCTATCCCCTTATTATTATTATTATGGTTAATGTTCAATTATGGCCAACTTATCGATCTGTCTCAAATATACCCTCACCTTTAAAGTGTCTCAGTTTAAGCCCTGAATTTTTCGAATTGCGTCAAATCCAGGTAACCTCCTCAAAATGGTTTCAGCCCAAAATGGTGCCGTTTTGAGGGGGATTAGCTGGATTTGGCACAACTTTGAAAACCTCAGGGTTTAAATAGAGACACTTTAAAGATGAGGCTATATTTGAGACAGATCGATAAGTTGGGCTATAATTGAACATTATCCCTTATTATTATTATTATTATTATTATTATTATTATTATAAATGAAAATTTTAATATCTGAATGTACAGCACAAGCTCGTCTGTATTGAACACCACAAATTCAAATGGAGCAACGGTCTATGGGGCAGTACCTTCAACGCCAACGCCCGCCACACCAACAGCCGCTGCTACCAAAATTGATAATATAAAAAATATAATGGTGGCATGTCTCATCATACTTTCGGCTATACATATACTAATTAATTAATTAATTAATTAATTGATCGATTAATTAGTCTATAATCACTCAGCGAAAGATCCCAATTGCTTGTTAGTCTATGTTTTTAAATGACTTAGAAGCATATATGAAGGATTTACCTTTAGGCTAGAGGTTAATTATTTACTCATTCAATTTCATATGTAAATTGGTGTTAGTGATGATGATGCAAGGTTACGTGTGGGCATATAGAAACTTCAGCTTCCACTCTAAGCCCCTCAGTTTTGGATTGCTAACTACTAGCTAGAAATAAATCAGTACAAAATTACATATATGTTTATATTTCTATTTCCATTTCTGTTTCTTTTTTTTTTAAATTGTATATGAACATTGGTATATATTTATTGCACGTCATTTGGATTTCTTTTTCCTGTTTTGTTTTTAGGGAATTCTATTTGTAATATGCTTATGGTGATATTTTCGGATATTTTTGTTTAATTATATAGTTTATTTTTTTTTTATGAATGTGGTTGTATATTAAAAGGACCAAGATGGTTCAAAAAGTAAAAACTTACATAGAGTTATCAACAAAAGAAATGAATGATATAGGACAGCCAACTATATTATCGGCCGAGTATGAAACATCTTGAGTATTACATTTTAGAAGATAGAACGTTAGATAAATGCTACCATAGAAGAAGTCCTTAGAAACCGATCGAGGTAGTATCGGTAGAAAAAATCAACTTGTTTAGTTATATAGTTAATGTAAAATTATTTACAAAACCATTATGCACACAAATACACATCAAATATACTCTGTAGATATATATAATTTTAAATATACATGTGCACCCACATTAAACTACTTTACACACGCACACCAAACTTACTATTTGGATATATATAATTTTAAATAAAATTATTTACGTGTTATATTATGCACATCAATAACTTTAATTTAATACTTTTTTGAGATAATTTTAAATTAAAACTTATTTACCTTATTTTTAAAAAATGATAATTCTTATTTATTCAAGTCACTTTTTTTTTTACTGTTATTTTTGTACTCTTTTTATTCTTTCTATAATTTTCTAACTATTTTTTGCAATTTTATTTTTTTTATTTCTACTCTAATCAATTACGTTAATTTCTAAAAGAACCACTTCCTAATAGTCAAAAATATTTCAAAAGCAAAGATATAAATTTTAATGTTTTTTCACATTTTCAATTATTTTTAGTTTTTACATTTTTTTTTGTCAAAAAATCGCACTTAAAAAATGATGAATAAATCTAAAAATATAATAACATTTTTATGTAAATTAAAAATTTTACATTTATGAAAATCAAATATTATAAACATATACTAATATTTTAAAAAATTAATAGCATATAAAATTATTTAAAAAAACTTATTTGACACACATGCATACAATTAATATTAATAGATATAAAAGAGAGAATAAAATCATACAATTACACATGTATATAAACTTTGTTAATTACTAAAATTAGTTTGACAAGGTGAACTTTCAAAATAAAAACGGTGAACTTTGAAAATAAAAACTGGTTGGGTTTCAATGGGTCTTGTTAGTCATGAATTTTCACGAGGAAATAATACCATATACTGTTTTTTTGAACTTATTTATAAAAGTGGAGGCCTTTTTTTTTTAAGTTTTTATGTTTAGAGATTGGGCTTTTATGACTAGAATTAAGCTTTTTAATTTTCGAGTTAGCCTTTTAAAATTAGAGTTTTTGTAAAAATATTTTCATCATTAGTTAAAAAAAGAAAAATATTCTCAGAAATAGAGCTCACCCTTATTTTTACGTTTTCTGTTTGAATTTTTCTTCAAAATTTTTTATTATCATTTGAAATTTTTCTCATAATCCTTTTGTGAGAAACTTTTGTGATAATTAAATGTTTTCCTGTTAATCTTCATTTTTTATTTTAAATATTTATATACCTTTTACGTTTTAGTAGTTTAGTTTAAGTTTACTTCTTGTCAACTTTCTATATACTTTATATGTAATTTTTTAGGTTTGGTGTTTTTGTGTTATTGTGTACATCTTTCTTTTTTTTTTCCTGATCTTAATAAGGTTTATTTGTTTGTTTTGGTTGTGGATCTACTGGCAAGGAGGACAAGGATGGAATTCTTGATCTGGAAGCGAATTTATCGTCTCCTCTTTGTATCCATTCAATACTCTGATCTTGATTTTGCTTTTTCTTTCTTTTTGCAACTTCGATCTGTAGAATCTAGTAGGCTATGAGAGAAGAAGAAGAAGGAGAAGGAGAAGGAAGAGGATCAGAAGATGAATGAGACATGAGATATTCACTTTTTTTTTCTTTCTTTTTGCACTTCGATATGCAAAATCTAGAAAGATAGAAGGGAAGAAGAAGAGTCTCTGTTAAGATATTTCTAGAAATATGATATCTCTTTTTTTTTTTATTGTGTTTTATGTTTTGAATTGAAATTTTTTTTATTAAAGAATTTTTGATATTTGTGAAATTTAAACTGATGAAGAATTTTTTTGTGAGAAACTTTAGTTTATTTTAGTTTTAAATATTATAATTAAATGTATATTTATGTATTTTTTTTACTCGTTTTCTATATATTTTACCAATTGTTAGTATACTTTCGATACACTTATGGTAAACTTTTTGTATACTTTATATGTAATGTTTTAGTTTTATGCTTTGCATAAAATTCTATATGAAAAGGAATCAGAGGAAACAGTCATATTTATATTGTTTATTTAAACAAATACAAATAATAGTAGAAGAAGAAGAAGAAGTAGTAATCGTCATGTGGTATTGAACTTTTTTTTTTGTGACTTCGATCTACAGAATCTAGAAGGCTAGGAGGTAAGAAGGAGAATGAAGAGTAGGAGAAGAAGGAGACACAAGCTATTCATTTTTTCTTTTTTTTTTTCCTTCTTACAGCTTCGATTTGTAGAATCTAGAAGGCGAATAAGGAAGAAGAAGAAGAAGGATGATGAGGAGGAGGAGAAAGAGACATGTTGGTGTTTTGTGATATGAGATCTCATTTATGTGTTATTTTATTGCAACTTGTATTTTTTTTTTTTTATGAATGCAACTTGTATTTTTTGTTGTATTATTTATTCTCTCTATTTTTAGTGTAAAAATATTTTCAACAATATGTTTTCTCTTTTTTTTGGTGTTTTACATTTTAAATTTGAATTTTTTTATCAAAGAATTTTTTTTTTATCTTCATGAAATTTAAACCGATGAAGAATTTTTCATAGAATTTTTTGTATGAGAAACTTTATTTTATTTTTATTTTAAATATTATGAAAAATATATTTGTGTATTTTACCCATTTTCATTATATTTTACTAGTTATTTGTATACTTCTGATGTACTTGTGATATACTTACAGTAAACTTTATATGTAATATTTTAGATTTATGTTTTGCATAAAATTCTATACAAAGAGTAACGGGAGGAAACAATCATATTTGTACCATTTATTTAAATAAATACAAGTAATAGAAGAAGAAGGAGAAGAAGAAGAAGAAGAAGAAGAAGTGGTAGTAGTCACAAGATATTGGCTTTTTTTTTACGATTTCAATCTGCAGAATCTACAAGATTAAGAGGGAAGAAGGAGGAGGGGGAAGAGGAGGAGGAGAAAGAGACACGAGCTATTCACCATTTCTTTTTCTTTTTTTTTTATGACTTTGATCTGTAGAATCTAGAAGGTTGGGAGGGAAGAAGGAAATGAAGAGCTGTTGTTAAAATATTTTCAGTAATATATTTTTCTCCTTTTCTGTTGTTCTATATTTTAAATTTCAATAAGTTAAAAGTTTCTTTCTTTTTGTGGTTCTGACTCTACCTTATGTTATTTGTATCTTAAAAAATACTTCATTTTGTGTGTATGTTCGTTGTGTACGTCTTTCTGTTTGTTATCATTTTAGATTTGCTTTGAAACTGTTCAAAGAAATGTCTATGAGACCGTAGGTATTTGCTAGTATACTGAAAGTATACCAGAAGTATATTATTTATAAGATAAATTATGCAAGTAGAAAAAAAAATGCCTCAAGAAAATTTAAAATTAAAATCTACTTTTAATATAAATGTCTACTCTGATTATTTACAATTATATGATTTTTTTATTTGCATATAAACAATAATAGTGTTAATGAATCTCATAAATCAAGTAAATCTGAAGTATATTGCAAGTATATCAGAAGTAACTATTTACAAGACAAATTATGCAAGTAGAAAATATCACTTTAACAAAATTTAAAGTTAAAGGATACTTTTAATATTTTTAAAACACATATCATCTTTCATGTGTAGTTTAGTAAGACACATGAATACATGTTACTTTGCATGTAGGACACATGACACATTCATGTATATTTTAGAGGACACATGTAATGATACATGAAAAGAAATTGACACCTAGTAATCCACTAAAGGAAAAATATACTTTTAATATTATATATCTATTTTTAATATTTGCAACTATATGATTTTATATTTGTATATAAATAATAATATTTTCTAAACATTATGACATTTTATAAATTTGGTAAACCGAAAGTTTACTGAAAATATATCATAAGTATATTATTTATAAGACAAATTATGCAAGTGGAAAAAGTTGCTTCAAGAAAATTTAAAATTAAATCTACTTTTAATATTAAATATCTATTTTGATTATTTAAAATTACATGGATTTTTTTATCTACATATAAATAATAATATTTTCTAAGAGTTATTGAAGTTTATAAATTTAGTAATCATAAGTATATTGTAAGTATATCAAAAGTAACTGTATATAAGATAAATTATGCAAGTAGAAAATATCAATTCAATAAAATTTAAAGTGATAATGTAATTTTAATATTAATAAGACATATGTCATTTTAATTACATGTGTGGGATACATGTCATCTTGCATGCATAGTGTAGTAAGCCACATGAAGACATGTTAGTTTGCTTGTAAGGCATATGACACATTCATGTTAGTTTTCTCTTAAAAATGCTCTTTTGGCTTTAAGGTTCTTGAAATGTAAATTTTTCATCCCATTCTCCATTGTAGTAAATCAAAACTGGTATATTTTTCATTTTTGTATTTTAAAAAAACATAATTCATCAATAAAATAATTATTGATTTCTATAAGTGTCATGACCTAGTTTTGATATTAGGGAATAAA
>CANYLF011208246.1:0-12355 GCA_948193215.1 Bocquillonia castaneifolia
TTCAACTTAGAACCTTATTGTTAAAACATAATGTTATATTAATTTTATTCATGTATTAAAATTATTTATTTGTTGATAAAATTTTAATTTTTCACAAATTGTTGATAGAAATTATTATAATGTGTTAAAATCATTTTGTAAGTAATATTATATGTGTGTATATATATATATATATCCAAATTATTATATGATATTTATATTAATTAAAAATAAATATGAAACAAAAAAATAAGACTATATATTATTTTTTTATTATTTTAAATATTAAAATCTCCAAATTCCCGAACCATACTGTACCGTTTTGGACCGATCCGAAAGTACCAGACCCCGAACCGAACCGTACCGAAAATTTGTTCAAACCGTACCGAACCGAACCGTAATTTGGTACGGTTCCGAAGATTTGATTTTTCAAATCCCCGACTTTTGGTATGGGTCCGGAGATTTCCTAATCCCCGTATTCCCCCGAACCGTGCTCACCCCTAGAAGGAACCCACAAATAACCTGATCGCCTTTTCAACAAGTCATTTTTTACCTATAAATTTTTTTTAATAACAGGTTATTTTGAGGTGCATTCAACACACCAATTTTACTATAGAATGACCCATACAAAAAATATATCATCATCCTCATCCAAATTTATTCAAAGTGAAATCCGATGCGACAGTTGGAGTGGTGAATGATTGACCTTACCTCAATAAAAAGAACCAAAAAAACAAAAGACTTGGAAAAAGAAAAAGAAAGAGTGCAAAAGCATGTAGTTTAAGTAGCAGTTGTAGCTGATCAAAGATTCAAAGAGAAAAAGTCTTCGTGTCTACGTTGGACAAATAAAGAAAAACCCACACACACACACACACACAATATACATATAACATTTTCCTAAAACTTTCTCAGTCAAGAAAGCATTTATGTTTACAAATTACTCAAAGTATTAATATTTTTCCTAATTAATATTTGTATACTTATGCATCCACGTTTTTTCTATATATCTCCACCCCAACGTGTACTATACTTGAGATGTTGCTTGTAAAAGTCAATCAGCTGCCATGAAAGAAAGGAAAGAATTCATCAACTTAAGTGAATTTGGCAATGAGTTTTATTTCTGTTAATTTGTCAAACTAATGATTTTCCATTTTCATGAAAATCAAGTTAAGCATTTATTAATTAGTCAAACTAATAAAAATTACTTATAATTCACTAATAAAACATATAAAATAATAATAATTAGAATTTTTTAATGTAATAAATACTTAAAAGGAATTTATTCCCTTTTTATTATTTATTTAACCAAATAAATTATCAAAATTTTTATTATCTTTTTCAATTTCTCATCATTTTCATTCCATTTCCGATTCGTAACTAAACTAACCCTAGTAATAAAACTCATTGCCATATTCACTTAAATTGAAGCTATAAAGAATGGATAAAATATTAGTACCAGATGTGACTGAAATGTCGAACATAAGTGCAATAATCCAGCTAATAACTTGCCTTGCGCAATAATAGAGCTCAATGCTCTCACTTCCAACTTCCAAGTCCTCTTCCAAAAAAAAAATAAAAAAAGTCCCTTTTCACACAAGCAAAGCCATATAAATGTTAGGATGTCCTTGTGGTGGGGCTATTAATGAAATATGTTCTTTTTTTTTAAAAAAAAGTCCCCTTTTCACACAAGCAAAACCTGTTGGCTTTTATGGCATCAATCCATCTTATTTTGAGTTTAACGACCCTTTGTCTTTATCTAACAAAGTTTCTAAGTGTGTAGATTTTCAACCAAACTAGTTTTTGAAGGACTCTTGCAAACCACGCCCGCGAATAGGAGAGCCGTGCCCAGGCTTTTGGGGTAAACTTGCAAGGCTCTTATACTGTTAGATTCGTGTGCGGCGACATTCCAAAATCGCACCCCGCAATTTGATCAAAAGAAAGCAGTCGTACAACCCTAGCAAGCCGCCTCTCATGCAAGCAAGCCGCGCGCTCCATATCTGGCTAGTTGCTTCATAAAAGGGTGTCTTCTTCGCACCCGTAATGGAGGAAATCAACATTGCGGGTTGCCAAAGAAAGCAAGCCGCAAGGGCAAGCAAGCCGCTCTCAAAACATCTTCTGCTCCAAGTGATATCGCGCCCGCGACTGAATCAAACAGAGAGCAGGTCTCAAAGGTCATCCTCGGCTCAAATGAGCTTGTGCCCGCGGTTTGAGATGTCACACCCCCAGTATTCAAGGAAGCCTAAAAAAAAACTAGCCGTTGGAAGCCCGCGCCCGCGCCCGTTAAGCCACGCCCACGACCTGACTGTTTTCAGTGCTTTTATTGAAAAAGCAACTAACCGTTAGACACACTTTTGGGGTTGTCTCTAATAGCTAGTTTTGGGTATTTTAGCTATAAATACCCATCTTATATGTTCTTCATGTAAGACCATTAATTCTTTAATAGCCAAACTCTTGTAACATTATTTTTTAATCATTTGTAACTATTTGGTTATGGGTAGCTAGAACTCTAGAGCATTTGTTGCTTGGTTGAGTGAATTAGTTATCCATGTACTAGTGTGTCAATTCTTTGTGAGTTGGGAAAACACTAGGGTTAGGTTTAGAGAGCGCCTTAGAATTCTCTTTGTAAATGTTGAAGATAGCCTATTGAAATCTTCATTGTAAAGGTCTGGTGTTAGCCTCTTGGAAACACTAGGGTTTGTGAGTTAGCCTTAGGTAAAACTCATTGTAAAGGTTGGAGGTAGCCTTGCAAATCTCCTTGTTATCCTTGGTGGTTAGTGGAATCCCAAATTGTGTATTTAGGAGAGTGGATGTAGGACAAGTTGTGTCCGAACCACTATAAACCTTTTGTGTTCTTCTTTTCTTCCATAATCCATTACTAAAGTAATTTTTAATTTCTAATTCTACACCAATTCACCCCCCTCTTGGTTTCTACAAGATTGGATGGAAGGGCTTTATGTGGACTTAAAGGCTAACAACTAGTGGACTAGTGTATTAAGTAGACTTAATGAAAATCTTCAAATGGACTTGAAGGGAAATATCTAGTGGACTAGTGATTTAAGTAAACTTAATGAAAATCTTTAAGTGGACTTGAAGGCAAATATCTAGTGGACTAGACAAGAATACATCAAGTAGACTTAATGAGTAGAGTGGATTCAAGTAAACTCGAAGGATAACATCTAGTGGACTAGACTAGAATTCATCAAGTAGACTTGATAAACATCCAATGGATTTGAGTAGACTCAAAGGATAACATCTAGTAGACTAGATATGAATGTAATCGGTTAGGCTGGTCGAACTTTGAATTATGTAGGGCACTTAGAAGGCTAAAATGATGTGTTGGTCACTCATAATCTTTGAAAGGTTCGAACAAGGCACAAATGCTCTAAGAGAGTAAACTCTATATCTTTTTTCTTCTTGTTGCCGCCGGCTTCATTGCTCTTGGACTTGCTTGCCCCCGAGTGTGGTATCTGATGTCATTGTCATTTATGACTTTGATTTCCATTGTTGTTCATGCTCTTTTATTGTGGCTTCGAGATTTCACCTGGTAGAAGTATGCATGTCTTGCATAGATGCATGGGACATATTTATGCTCAAGCTGGTGCATGTCATGTATTTGCATGTAAAAATACAAAAGCTAATGCATGTTGCATATTGCATGGATGAATTCTTATGTTAACACTATATCCTATGGGTGCATGATATATTGTGATCTATGCTATATGAAATGTATGAAACTGTGAGTATGGTTTTGCTCCTCAATTTTTGCTACACACTAGTGATCTAATCATTGTCCTCGGTAGAAGGGATTGCGGATGTGTTTGAGCTTTCGAGCTGGATCGTTGGGACTAAGCTTGTTCAGGCTTTAACTTCTTGATGATTTAAAGATTGGCATGAAATATGACTTGGAGCTAGAGATGAAAGGCAGACTCTAGAATCTAGTGTAATTGATGTTGAGATCAACTATAAGATGACTGGAATGTTGATTTCATCCATGGTGGAAACTTGATCTTCATGAGTTGCTTTTGGTGCTGTGTCAGATTGTACAGGCCAAGGACTTGCCCCCGAGCATTTAGTGTTGTGTTGGATTCCACATGCCAAAGACTTGCCCCCGAGCATTTATTCAAGAGGCGACTGGTGGGGCAAATGTGGCATATAAGCAGCTTAGTGAATGCACCCTTGTTGGTCTCATATCTAATTCACCTTATTTGCCTGATGTTTTCTTTTCTAGCTTGAATGCAATGACACTAATCATATGATAAGAAAACTTGACAAAATTTAAAGTCAATCTTCATCCTTTTAACAATGGTACAAAAATGTACTTTACTAACTGCACAAGACATTACCGCTGTCATAAAGTTTATTTTCAGAAAAATTCAATTGAAGGAAATTTTCATGAAAAAAAGCTTTTCAAAACTAAATCAAAGTGAAATTTTTTTTTTTGCACATTCCAATATGAATACAATCAACTCAACACTCTTATAGTTCTCACTAAAACTCTTTGGTGTTTAGGGGGGCAGTGTTTACACTTGAGACAAAGCATAGGAAAGTTCAACAATATGCTTGCCTTTTAATCATAAGTCCTCCACTTAAATGTATTAGAAATACAAATCTAAGGGTCTTTCATTTGGTCGTAATGGGGCTTAGGTTAGGTAGGATTTTCAGAGGGAGAAAATGACAAATGCACTATAACTCCTAGGACATCAAACTTGTGAAGGAATACTTTCCCACTTAACTCACTTGTCAAGAGTATTCAAAAATAGGAACTACATTAAGGATGCTCATTGCTCTTATTTTCCTTTTTTTTTTTTTACTTTCTTTTTTTCACTTTCTTTTAAATTTTTTTTCTTCTTCTTCTTTTTGTTTTTTTCAAGCATTTTCTTCGCATCATTTTTTTTTCTTTCAAGCATTTTTTAGCATCATTTTTTTTCTTTACTTTTTTTATAGAGCAAGCAACCTACCAATTTCATTCATAACTCTCTTGACAAGGTTCTTCCAAGGAATGTCCAATTATGCGATCATTTCATAAGTTACTTTCTAGTAAAGGAGTTGCAATACTTAGTGCATGAAAAGAGTTAAAAAGGATTGGAAAAATTTTCAAAAAAAAGCCCAATCGGGCTAACTATCATTGGCTAATTAAAGTATCAAAGAAAACGGAATACAAGGCTCAACTTTGGCTTCCTAGAGATGAAATAGGGTGGGCTTTTAAGGCTAAGAGTTTATCCTAAAGTGCCCTCTTCATTTTTGTACTTTCAATAATCGTGTGGATTTCAAATGTATACCAAGGCAAGTTCTAATGAACACTTCCTATGCAAGACACACTCAACAAGAAAAAAAATGGAGCATGAAGTGATGAATGCTCATAAAGGCTCAAGCGCTCATAGGTTTTAGAACTATGTTGAGAATCTAGTATTCATATGAAATAACACAATCAAAATAAATGCACTTAAAACAGGGAAATTGAAAGCTTGATTAATTGACATTTGCTTTAAAAAAATCAGACCTAAGTTTGAAAACCCTTTTTTTTATCGTTTTTATCAGTAGTAACATCCAATGCAACAAGTATTTCTTGTGTCTTATGTACAAATTTTAAATTAACAATCATGAAATGGATTTAAGTAAAATGAGCTCATAATATGATTAATGAATTGCATTTATTCTATTGAGAAAACCATTGACAAATAAAGCAAAACAAATGTCCTATCATTGACCTAACAAGTTGTTCTTTTATTATGCTAGAAAAGAAACAACAAAACAAAAAAATCCTAAGTATCTGCTTCGGGGTCTGGGATCTTTCCTTCATTGATGAGGACTTGAATTTCATGCTTGAGCATGGTGCAATCATCATATAATGACCGTTCACTTGATGAAACTTGCAATAGACAGCTGAGTTAAAGTTTGGGGAGTTTGGATTTTATTGCACCTTGATTATAGTAGGCTTTAGCAGACCTTGCCCTTTTAACCTCTCAAAGATCATTGACAATGGCTCACTAAAGTTTGAGCAACGCTTACGCTTATTAAACCTTATGGCTGACTCCTATTAACTTGAGCATGTCCTTTCCCTTTTTCTAATTGCATTTCCTCAACTTGGAGCCCATCATCATAAAGCTCCATAAAATTCATAGGGTTCATTAATTGAAGCTTCTCAACCCATATGGAATGCACATTCCTAGCAATGATCCTGACTTGGTCCTTTTCTAAAGGTTGTTGGGCATCAAGGCAGCCTTGTTCCTCCATCTAATCAAGAATTCGGAGAAGGTCTCACCATCCTTTTGTTTTGTCATCTCCAAATCTCTCAAGGAGACTTCAAGGGCAGCATTATAGGAGAACTGACCCCTGAAAGCCTTATTAAGAGCTTTCTAGTCGGACTTGGTTGTGGTGGGCAAAGCATGGTACCAGTCAGAGGCTACACTTTCCAAGGTCAAGGGAAACAAACCCAATTTCTGCTCGGCATTAAGAGTAGTGGCTAACATGATGGTAGTGTATTGCTTCAAATGCAGCTTTGGATCATTAGACCCATTAAATTTAGGCATATCAGGCATTTTGAACTTAGGAGGGAGCCCAGCTACGCCATAGAGGCCCAAGTTGTCAAAGTCAAAATCTTGGTCCTTGTCTTTCACCATGTCTTGGAGCTTCTCCATCTTTTTAGTCAAGGCATTAAGAGCATCTTGATCAGGGTGTCTTTCACGGTCATCCCTTTCATCATCACTACTTTCGGACTCATCCCTTCTACATTCATCCCATTCTTCAAAGGCTTTCTTGATGGCTTTGTCCATCATTTCTTGCAAGGTCTTCAGGACATCATCATTCAATGCCGCCATGGTGCTTGGGGGTGTTGGAGCTTCAAAAGTTGGTGGTGGTGTGTTTCGAACAAGGCATCCAGCTTGTCTTGCCCAAGGGGTACTAGAAGGATCTATATTGCTACAAAACAAGGGGTCAGCATGCAATGTCATGTATGCAAAAATGCATGTATGCATTAATGCACAAAACAAGATGACACAGGTAGCAAACATTAGTCAAGCACTTGTACTACCAAGTGGTAGGCCTTCCAACCTTATTACTCCCACACACGTATTCATTTGTTAAGTCAAGATTCCTAGGAATTGGTTAGGGCTGTCACATCAATAGGGGATGCTATTGCCGACGTAGTATGCACGTTCGCATAGGAAAAAACTCTTAATATCCAAACCAAACAATAAGTCATTATAACATCCCTAGCCCATGTCTTTGCTCTCAATGAGTCCTTGATGTTTCCTATGCTCCAGGGTTATTTTAGCATCGGTTAGGTACAATTAGACCAACACACCAACATTCCTTCCACACAAGTAGTAGTCAAGGTCACTCTTCTAAAACCCTAACTGATCTTATGCTATAGGGCCGCATTAGTCAGGTACAATTAGACTAACACTTGACACCCCTATAGGTAGCAATTAGAAGTCCGATTCAAGGGCAATAACACTAGACCAAGTCAAAATAATGGCTTTATGGCATCACATAACTCATCATTCATTTGGTAAGTCCTAGTGGAAGTTGCTAGGGTCACTACATGGCTTTAGTCGATTAAGCTAAAGAAGGTTCCCATAGAAGGCGAACTCCCATTAATCATCTCCCTCTTTCAAAAAAGGTTCAAGCGATGGTAGGAAATTCAGCTCAGAATTTCCAATTAACTATCACCCATTTAACCATAACTATGATGGTAAGCAATAGTAGGACAATTCCATCTATGAAGTGCGCATTCGTATGAGTGGTAGTCACTGATTTCGCCCCCTGTGAAGTGCGCATTCGTAAATCATAGGCAGCTTGACCAGTGGTACCCACGAGGTAGGGTGTTTTAATGCAAGAATGCAATGCAAGGAAACTAAAGTTGGATATAATGATAATGAGTTACTCTAATCACATGAATTATAAGTTTGTCGTCCCTAGTAGAGCCGTCAAACTGTGGATAAAGAGGGGTTACCTTAGTAATCCAAGTCATGCGATGACTGCGGCACTATGCGTTTAGCATACGGGAGCTAATAGTATTAATAGCCACCCAAACAGGCATCAGGAGAACAAATTGGTGAGCATCTTGATTCACTTAAGAATGCATAAGACACCAAAAACACAAAAATTCCAAAATTGGACTTATGCATTCTTAATGCGTGATTCTTTACAAGCAACTCATAGGATTATATCTACCTTCGTTTCCACTACTTAAAGCAAGTAAAACATTTAAGAACATTCTTACATTTTACAACATTTAAGCATGCAAAAAGGGTGAGTTTCTATATAAGAAAGGATCAGTTTTACATTACCAAATCATTATTAGTTCAAATTACATGCAAAGAGTGAGGGAAAATACCACCAACACATCAACACAACCTTAGTTGCTACCATTTTAGCCTAAAGATCACCAAATAGCTTATTGGGCTCATTTCATGCATTGTTTCACCTATTTCTTACCAAAGAAGGTTAGATTACTTACCTTATCACTACATTCCACGTGAAATTTTTATGCACAAAGGTTGTAGAGCACTGGGGGAGACTTTACAGGGGCCAACGCCACACTTTTAGAGCTGTGAGCAACCAACGCCACTCTTGGGAGTGGCCTTGGTGTCAACGCCACTCTTAAGAGTGGCGTTTATGCCTTAACTACTCAGACTAGTGGAGTTGTTAACTATACACACATGGAATAGCAAAAAACATAGAAAAATGAAACTTTCAGGTTTACCAAGCCTCGAAAATTGGCAGAAAACTTAACCAAAACACAAATGCATGGTGCAAAAAACCTAAAACCAATGTCTATATGCCACAACCCAACCTAGTATGCATCTTGACAGTCAAATAACATACAATTGACATTCACAGTGAGCATAAAATGCACAACTTTCATGAATCTTCATAATACATGCTCAAACAATTCAAACCACATTTTAACAATCCAAAACAACCTAGAATAATCTCTAAACAATGAAAACATACATTATGGCATGTAAATCAACCATTTACATCATATCAATAACTAGTAGTGAACATGCATCAAATATAGTAAATGTGCAGTATACTGTGTATTTGTGAAATCAACTGAAATTGATTAAAATACCTTTTGATTCATGTTAAACATGTTAGAATCATTTAGAAATAGCATAAAACACAATTTAAAACAACTTTTAAAATCAAAAATCATTAAAACAAGAAGTTGGGAAAAATCACGTACAATGTATTGAAAATCACCAAAATCAATTAACAATCATCAAAATTAATTAATAATCACGTAATCATGCCTTGAAATAATTTAATTGAATAAATCTAACATATAAACATGTTTTAAATCAATAGAACAAAAATCAAATGTGAAATGCGAGAAATACAGTACGTACGTTCACAATTGATTTCGTGGCAAAATGGAGCAGATGGATGTTTTAATGTATACAATGAATGAAAATCATAATAACATCACGCTAATGACAAAAAAATTAACAAAATTATAGATTCATAAAACTTACAGTGAAGATCAGTGAAACTCCAAAATCAATAGACAGCAAATCTTTTGATTGAACTTCTATGGGAAGCTAGATTTCCCTTAGTTGTGAGTTTTTTGGCCTTTTTTATTATTATTAATCACGTACTGCTCTTTCTTTTTTATTTTCTCTCTTTTAAAACACTTACAGAAGCTTTTCTTTTTTAAATCTTTTCTCTCCAAATTTTGCCAACCTTCAAAATTCCAACCCCTGTAAATGCGTTTGAGCATGCCTTTTTTAAAGGCAGAGGCTCTGTGTCATTGCTTGTTTTCTAAGTAGAAGGAGTTTTGAATTTGAAATGGTGATGAACAGAATCAAATCTTATGTTAATTTATTTTGAATTTGAAGGAACAATCAATGCAAATCTGTTTTTGAATTTTAAAATTAAAATCAATCTTCTATAAGTTTTAAAGAGAAATAGACTTGGGCTCTTAATTAATTTCAAGCCAAAAAGAGCTTAATTAATTAATTAGAATGCCAGCCCATAACTCTTGAACCAAATTTGAAGCCCATTTTCAACCTTTAAAACCACCATAAAGGCCCAACATCAAACCTAGCCTATAAACATGGCAGCAGATGTTCTTAGCCCATTTTGGAGCCCTAAACATCAGAATTAGAAAAAGTATATTAGAGACAAAAATGTGCAGAATGCTCCATTTTACAAGGGTGATAAGTTCTAGGCCATTTTGAAGCTCATATGAATAGATATGATGAAAACAATGCACGATTTTATTTCAAAACAATTTTTCTGACTTAAAACAATGCATTTTCAAATCTTAAATCCATTCCGGAACATCACATGATTAAAATGAAAGCCATAATCACTCTACTTACGTCTTATGAGCATAAATGATCATCATTGGGAACTCCGAGCGACTTCCCTATTCTTGCATCCAAAAATTAGGTGTCTACAATGATCTAGTTGATCTGGCCGCTGTTCAACGGTTCAAATGGATCTACTGTGAGGCACACATACACTTTTGTTTTTGCAATGTATCAATAAATGTAACAATTAAAAGGCAAGCTTTAATGATTTTAATGGATTCCATATATACATGTCATGAATATATATAAAAATGGCTGAAAACATACTTTCACCCCTCAACTTTCATAGTGTGGCCTATTTAACACCTCAACTTTTAATTTAACCTTCATAACTTATAAACTAGTAATTTATTTTCTTCTTCAATCTCCAAAATGCGACGTAATGAGGTTCCTCTAACGTGGAAAACCACAAACAACATGGCAAAATCGCAGCTTATAAGTGAAGAGCATGTGGATTAAAAGAATGTAAAAACAAAATAAAGCAAATGAAAAGGATTTTTAAAGTAATAGAAAATATTCCAACCTGAAAACTAAATATATAACCCTAAATTTGTAGCGAACAAATTAAAACAAAAACACCAGAAATTAAAATTTATGAACAAGAAATAAAAATTACAATCCATTGAAATCAAAATGCAATTACGAAAGTACAAAATAGAAGGAAGAAATGGTGAAACAGAATAGTAATAAGTTTGGTTCTACAATTACCACGAACCAAAATACAAAAGGTGGATGGCAATGCATTTGGTGTACTGATCGACCTGCAAACGCATGGGTGTCGTCAAGAGATAAAAGGTAAGTTCAAGTATCGTTTTCCCCAAAGGAGTCAGGGTTTTGGCTATCGATTCGGGATTTAAGCGGATATTTAGGGAACCGAAAAACACAAGAATTAATTACAAATAACTCAAGACAAACACAAAATAAACAAACAAAGCAATAAAAATAACTAAAATTAAAGACAAACACTAAATGAAAACTCCTAGAAGGCAATCCACTCCTTCCTTTCAATGAAGCCAAGCAATTAAGCATAAATGAGGTTAAAGATTATCTCTCTTCAGAGGATGAGCATGGGTTTAATAGCCCTAATCCATCTCTAGACCTAGGACTCTAGGTAATTTAATCCTAATGTCAATTCTCATTGTACACCAACACTAAACCACTCAATTAAGCAAACGCTCCCATCAAGCCCTATTATTTAGCTTAATAATTCTCAAAACCAAGCCAATTAACATCTTCACTTGTATGTCCATGAACAATAGGTATTTCTCAATACAATCATTCACCAAAATAGCATTTATAGAGATGGCCGTTCAAAATAAATGCACAATTAAAACACCAAAGAAGAACCCTAAGAATAAAGAAAGAACAAATATGCAAAGGTTAATCAATGCTTAATCCACATAATGGGTGAGAAGGGTAAAACTAGCTAAAACCTATCTCTAGGAAAAAGCTATAAGCTATAAGGCATCAAAGATGGCTCTCACCATTCATCAATCACTAAACAACTATTATAAAGCACAAATCAACCCAAAATCCCTTATTAGTAGCCTTAAAAGCCCTCACCCTTAAAGCATACCAACATTCTCACATGTAAACCCTTGAAAAATAACATTTCTCAACATTGTTCATCTCTATATAAGCATTTATGAGTTGTCTAAATATCACAAACACACATCCATTGCACATGTGAAAAACCCAAAGATAGATAAAACATTAACCAACACAAAACAACCCAAACAATAGCTTCATTAATGGAGAAAGCTTCATACATCCTAGGATTAAAACAATACTCACTAAACATTAATAACAAACAAAAACAAAGAAAATAAAGTAAGCAAGGAAAAGGAAGAATATTACCTATAAAGAGAAAAGTGAAGAACAACTCCAAAGTAAAGGATTAATGAATGAAAATAAAGTTCTTTAATTGATTATAAAAGTGTTTACAAGTTTAATTAATTAATCCTAAGATCTAATCTAACAAAAACTAAAAGAAAATGTTTATTTCTCTCTCTAAAGCCAATTTTCTCTCACTAGGGGCTGGAAGCCCCTAGAAA
>CANYLF011210078.1:0-14906 GCA_948193215.1 Bocquillonia castaneifolia
CTAATGCCACTTGTCTCTTTGACTCTCATAAGGACACTTGTCCACCTTCTAGATTTACTTTCCCTACACCACTCCTCATACTTATTTCTACTAACCATCTAATCCAACTCCCATACTTCTTTTACAAATAACTCCTCTAACTTTTCTTACAACTAGGTTCTTACTACCCCAAACTTCCATAAAACTAGATGTTCCCAAAAATTACTTACCAATCAATATTATGCAATGCATTACATACAATTATGGTGCAATTATCATGATATGATTAATGTTTATCCCCTAATCTAGAAGCTAGGCCGTGACACAACATATGGGACAGATGCATGAAATGTAGGTCTTACATCTGCTGCACTTTATTTGCCAAATATTTTCCTTTCTAGCTTGAATACAATGGCACTAATTATATGATAAGTAAATTTGACAAAAAATTCAAAGCCAATCTTTATTCTTTTGACAATCGTACAAAAGTGTACTTTACTCACTGCACAAGACATTACTTCTGTCATAAATCATCCCTTTGGATTTACAAAATTTATTTTCAAAAAAATTCAATCAAAGGAAATTTTAAAGAAAAAACTTTCCAAAACCAAATCAAAGAGAAAATCATTTTTCTTGCATATTCCAATATGAACACAATCATCCAAACACTCTTACAGTTCTCACAAAACTCTCTAGTGTTTAGGGGGTGGTGTTTATACTCGAGTCAAAGCATAGGAAAGTTCAACTATATGCTTGCCTTTTAATCATAAGTCTTCCCTTGAATGCATTGGAAATACAAATGTGAGTGTCTTTCATTTGGTTGTAATGGAGTTTAGGTATGGTAGGATTTTAGAGGGAAAAAAGGGTAAGTTCATTATAACATCTAGAATTTCAAACTTGTGAAGGAATGCATTCCAACTTAGTTTACTTGTCAAGAGTATTCTAAAAATATGAACTACATCAAGGATGCTCATTGCTCTTACTTTCTTTTCTCTTTTCTTTTTCACTTTCTTTTTTTTTCACTTTCTCTTTTTATGCATTTTCTTTTGCTCTTTCTTTACTTTTTCTTCTTTTTTTTTTCTCTTTTCGTCATTTTCTTTGTCTTCATTTTCTCTTTTTTCTTTCTCTTTCATTGTCTTCCAACTTATGCATCCCTTCTTGATAAAAACCTTCATAAAATTCTCAAGAACTAAACACTCACTTCACAAGTTATTTCATTAGAATGGAACTACGAGACTTAGTGCACAAAAGGGTTGAAAAGGATAGGAAAGATTTTCAAGAAAGGCTCAATCGGTCTAACTATCATTGGCTAATTAAAGTATCAAAGAAAAGGAGAATTCAAGGCTAAACTTTCGCTTCCTAGAGGTAAACAAGGTAGACTTTTAAGGTTAAGAGTTTATCCTAAGTGCCCTCTTCATGTCATACTTCCAATAATCGTGTGGATTTCAAATGCATACCAAGGTAAGTTCTAATGAACACTTTCTATACAAGACACACTCAACAAGAAAAGTGGAGCATAAAGGAATGAATGCTCATAAAGGCTCAAGCGCTCACAGGGTTTAGGACTATGTTGTGAATCTGGTACCCATATAGAATGATACAATCAAAAGAAATGCACTTGAGATGGGTAATTGAAAGCTCATCATTAATATTTACTTTGAAGAAATCAATCTTAATTCAAATTTTGAAAACTTCTTTTTTATTCTTTTAGCAGCAGTAAAATCCAGTGCAACAAGTGTTTCGTTTTAACTGAATAATGTTAACTGAACAATCATGAAATGGATCCAAGTTAAATGAGCTCATAATATGATTAATGAATTGCATTTATTCTATTGAGAAAAAAATTGACAAATAAAGCAAAACAAATGTCCTATCATTGACCTAACAATTGTTCTTTTATTATGCTAGAAAAGGAACAGCAAAACAACGAAATCCTAAGCATCTACCTCAGGGTTTGGAATCTTCCCATCATCAATCGGGTCTTGGATGTAGTGTTTAAGTCTGATGCAGTTGTCGATTGAATGTCTGTGAACTTGGTGAAAGCTGCAAAATGTATTTGGGTGGTAATTGCGTGCATTAGGGTTTGGTTGACTTTTGGCTAGCTCAGGTTTTAAGAGGCCTTCATTCTCAAGTCTCTCAAAGATCTTGGAGAGTGGTTTGTTGAGGTTAGAGAATTGGCGAGGGGTTCTAACTGCATTGACCTTGACCACTTTGGTGGATTGAGTATGGACTCGACTTGAGCTGGCCTTGGTAGTTTCCTTCTTTCCTGATTCAATTTCTTCAACTTGGAGCCCATCATCATAAAGCTCCATAAATCTCCTTGGGTTCATTAATTGAAGTTTCTCGACCTAAGTGGAATGCACATTCCTAGTAATGATTCTGACCTGATCCCTTTCAGAAGGCTTGTTAGGCATCAAAACAGCCTTTTTTCTCCACCTAATCAGGAATTTATAAAAGGTCTCTCCATCCTTTTTGCTTTGTCATCTCCAAATCTCTCAAGGAAACTTCTAGGGCAGCATTATAGGAGAACTGGCCCCTAAAAGTCTCATTAAAAGCCTTTCAGTCGGACTTGATGGTAACTGGTTGAGCATGATACCAGTTTGAGGCAACACCTTCCAAGGTCAAAGGAAACAAGCCCAGCTTCTGCTTGGCATTAAAAGTAGTGGCCGACATGATGCTAATGTATTGCTTTAAATCCAGCCTTAGATCACCGGACCCATTGAATTTGGGCACATCAGGCATTCTAAACTTAGGAGGGAGCCCAGCTATGCCATAGAAGTTGTCAAAGTCAAAATCTTGGTCTTTCCCTTTCACCATTTCTTGGAGCTTCTCCATCTTATTAGTTAAGGCATCAAGAGCAACCTGGTCAGGGTGTTTTTCTTCATCCCTCTCCTCATCACTGCTTTCGGACTCATCATTTCTGCGTTCATCCCGTTCTTCAAAGGCTTTCTTAATGGATTTGTCCATCATTTATTGCAAGGTTTTCAAGACATCATCACTCAACCCAGCCATGGTGCTTGGGGGTGTTGGAGCTTCAAAATTCAGTGGTGGTGTGTTTCGAACAAGGCTTCTGGCTTGTCTTGCCCAAGGGGTAGTTGGAGGATTTATATTACTGTAAAATAAAGGGTTAGCATGCAATGTCGTGTATGCAAAAGGATGCATGTATGCATGAATGCATGAATGCACAAAGCAAGAGGACACAAGAAACAAACGTTAGTCAAACACATGTGCTACCAAGTGGTAGACCTTCCAACCTTATTACTCCCGCACACGTATTTATTTGGCAAATCAAGATTCCTAGGAATTGATCTGGGCCATCGCATCAACAGGGGATGCTATTACCGACGTATTATGCATGTTCGCATAGGAAAAAAAAGCTCTCAACATCCAAACCAAATAATAAGTCATTATAACGTCCCTATCCCATGTCTTTGCTCTCGACGAGTCCTTGATGTTTCCTATGCTCCAAGGTTATTTTAGCATCAGTCAGGTACAATTAGACCAACGCACCAACATCCCTTCCAAACAAGTGGTAGTCAAGGTCACTCTTCTCAAACCCCAACTAATCCTCTATTGTAAGGCCGCATTAGTCAAGTACAATTAGACTAACACTTGACACCCCCATAGGTAGCAATTAGAAGTCTGATTCAAGGGCAATAACACTAGACCAGGTCAAAATAATGGCGTCATGGCATCAAATAAGCAAACAACATTTAGTAAATCCTAGTGGAAGTTACTAGGGTCATTACATGGCTTCAGTGGGTTCAGCTAGAAAAGGTTCCTATAGAAGGTGAACTCCCATTAACCATCTCCCTCTCTTAAAAAAGGTTCAAACGACGGTAGGACATTCAGCTCAGAATTTCCCATTAACTATCACCCACTAACCATAACTGGGATGGTAAGCAATAGTAGGACAATTCCATCTATGAGTGATAGTCACTGACGCCCCCTATGAAGTGCGCATTCATAAATCATAGGTAGCTTGACTAGTGGTACCCATGAGGTAGGGTGTTTTAATGCAAGAATGCAATGTAAGGAAACTAGACTTGGATATAATGATAATGAGTTGCTTTAATCACATGAATCATAAGTCTGTCGTCCCTAGTGGAGTCACCAAACTGTGAATAAAGAGGGGTTGGCTCAGTGATCTAAGTCATGCGACAACTGTGGCACTATGCATTTAGCATAGGGAGCTAATAGTGTGAGTCGCCACCCAAACAGGCATCGAAAAAAGAAATTGGTGTGCATCTCGATTCACTTGAGAATGCATAAGACACCAAATAAACACAGAGATTCCCAAGGCGTGATTCTTTACAAGCAACTCATAGGATTATATCTACCTTCATTTTCACTACGTAAAACAAGTAAAACACACAAGCATAAGCCTACGTTTACAACATTTAAGCATGCAAAAAGTAAGTTTCTATACAAAAAAGAGTTAATTTTACATTACCAAGCCATAATTAGTTCAAATTACATGTAAATAGCGAGAGCAAATACCACCAACACATCAACACAACCTAGGTTGCTACCATTTTAACCTAAAGATTGCCAAATAGCTTATCAGATTCATTTCATGCATTATTTCACCTATTTCTTACCAAAGAAGGTTAGAATACTTACTTGTACGCTACATTCCATGTGAAATTTTTATGCACAAAGGTTGTAGAGCACTGGGGGAGACTATACAGGGGCCAACGCCACTCTTCTGAGGCAAAAAACTCCCAACGCCATTATTAGGAGTGGCATTGAGGCTCAATGCCACTATGAAGAGTCACGTTGGTGCCTTAGCCACTCTGACTAGTGGAGTTGCTAACCACACACATAAGGGACAGTAGTAAACATAGAAAAATGCAATTTTTGGGTTTACCAAGCCTAAAAAATTAGCAGAAAACTCAACCAAAACAACAATGCATAATGCAAACAACCTAAAACTACTGTCTATATGGCACAACCCAACCTAGCATACATCTAGAGAATCAAACAACATGCATTTGACATTTACAGTAAACATAGTATGCACAACTTTCATGAATCTTCACAAAACATGTTCAAACCATTCAAATCATGTTTTAACAATTCAAAACATCATAAAACAATCTATAAATAATGAAAATACACATTACAGCATGCAAATCAACTATATACATCACAACAATAATTAACAGTAACCACACATCAAATGCAGTAAACATGTAGTACACTGACTTTTACGGAAATCAACTAAAATCAATTAAAATGCACAAAATCACTTTAGAAATTATTTAGATGCCATAAAAAACATGTATTAGAGCAATAAAACATCAAATCATATCATTTGAATGATGTACAATGAATTTTCATTGAAATTGAAATGAACGTGCATTCTACTGTGATTTTATGAAATCAATTGAAATCAGTTTAAATGCTTTTGATTTTGATTGAAACATGTTAGAATCATTTAAAAACAACAAAAAACACAATTTAAAACAATTTTCATAATCAAAATCATTAAAACAGAAAGATTGAAAAAAAAATCACATAAAGTGCACTAAAAACTGGCAAAATTGAATAACAATCACTCATAATCATTTACAATCACACAATCATGCATTGAAACACATTAATTGAATAAATTTAACATGAAAACACTTTAAAAATCAATAGAACAAAAATCAAATGAAATATGCAAAAGATACAATACGTACATTCAAAATAATTTTCACGGTAAAATTGAGCAAGTGAATATTTCAATGCATATGATGGATGGAAATCATAATAATTTAATAGAAACAACAAAAAATTAACAATGAAAAGGGTTTAACGCACTTATAGTGAAGACTTGCAGTAAATTGAATTTGACTTACAGGAAGGCTTGAGATCCCTCAGTATTGGAGTTGATTGGCTTTTCTATTGTTTATTAATCATGTACTGACTCTTTTTATTTTTGTGTATTTTCTCTCTCTTAAAACATCACTTACAGAAGCTTTTTCTCTCAAAATTGCTCTCTCCTTAAAATTGCCAACCCAAAATTTTCTAACCCCTGTGAATGTGTTTGAGCATGCCTTTTAAAGGTAGAGGCTCTGTAACATTGCTTATTTTCTAAGCAGAAGGAGTTTTAAATTTTAAATGGTAATGAACAGAATCAGATCTTATGTTACTCAATTTGAAATTTAAAAGAATGATCAATGTGAATATAATGTTTGACTTTGAAATCAAAAGTAATCTTTTGTAAGTTTTAAGAGAAATGGGTTTGGCTTTCAATTAGTTTCAAGCCTATTGTAGAACTTAAATGGCTAATTAAAAGCTAGCCCATAACTCTTGAACCAATTTTAAAGCCCATTTCCAACCTTTAAAGCCACAATTCAGGTCCAACATCAAACTAAGACCATTAACATGACAGTAGATTTTCCTGGCCCATTTTGGAGCTTTAAACGTCGAAATTAGTAAAATTGTATTAGAGAAAAAAAAACATGTAGAATGGCTCAATTTACTAAATTTTAGGTTTTGGACCATTTTGAGACTTGTGTGAAAAGATATAATGAAAACAATGTACGATTTTATTTCAAAATGATTTTTCCGACTTAAAACAATGCATTTTCAAATCTGAAATTCATTTTGAACCATTACATGATTAAATGAAAACCATAATCACTCTACTTAGGCCTTGTGAGCATAAGTGATCATCATTGGGATCTCTGAGCCGTTTCCCCATTCCTATATCCAAAAATTAGGTGTCTACACCGAGTAAATCCCGACGTCCATCTAGATCGCCAATGATCTAGATTTCTTTGTCTAGTCGATCGAGAGTATCCTAGATTTCCTGGGTAAATCCCGACGTCCATCTAGATCGCCAGTGATCTAGATTTTCGTTTCTAGTCGATCAAGAGTATCCTAGATTTTTTGGGTAAATCCCAACGTCCATCTTGATCGTCGATGATCTAGATTTTCTTGTCTGGCAGAGCCATAAGTGTCCTAGACTTTCCCGGGCCTTTTCCAACATCTCCTAAGATGCCAATGTCTTAGGTTCTTAGTCTGGACCGATCCCGTGTCCTAGACTTTCCCACGCCTATCCCGACATCTCCTAAGATGCCAATGTCTTAGGTTCTTAGTCTGGAGCGATCTAGTGTCCTAGACTTTCCTGGGTCTATCTCAACGTCTCCTAAGATGCCAGTGTCTTAGGTTTTTAGTCTAGACTGACTGAGCATGTCCTGGACTTCTTCGGGTTAGTCCTAACAAAGTTGGAATGAACGTGTTCTGAAACCTGGTCTAGATGAGCCAGGTGTCTTAAAATTAACAGGGGAGATGGGCTACCTCCCAACACCTTAGCAGAGGTTGTCAAATCAGTAGGGCAATGTGCTTCATAAATATCCTCGAATATGTCTGCTTTGCCAATCGCTTATTCATTTGATCATTTCTAAGCTCTGACAAAGCAGGGGCAAACTGCAGACACTGAATTTTGGGATACCAAGTCCTTGATGGGAAGTTGAAAACTTTAGGGAAAATTACCTATCTCAATATATATCCTAGGCAATTAAAGGTAGGGCCCCAATCACCAAAGGTTCGGCCGGACCACAAAACGACCGGCCGAACCATCAAACCTCCCATGCTAGGCCCAAAACCCTAAGGGAAGAGATGGCCCAAGGACCATCAAGTGAAGGTCCAGCCGGACCTTTACCAATCATTCATCCGGACCTTTGCCCTAGACTCGTAAGGGTAATCATGATCATTTGCTGCGGAGCGGTGATTTGACAATACAGCAGTAGGCTTACGTGCTCCTACTACTATGCGCTTTATAAACATTGCATCAACACCTTGCAAGGAGGAGGCACTGGTTACCACTTGCACGAGAGACTACTTCAACATTAAGCAAACATCCTTCAGTAGGAGGAAAAGGAGAGAAGACGGAGCGAAGCTTCATCATCTTTGGTTCTCCGATGATTCAACAAAACGGTAACAAACTAAGAGTATAATGATCATAATGATCATTTTAGCATCCATACATCATAAAAATAAGGTTTTGGTTGATATTCTGATGTTTTAAGTTACTGTAACTTTGCATGCTCACATATAACTAAGCTTTTCTTGAGTTTCTTACATGCATGGGCTCTTGAGGCTAAGGTGATGTATTAAAAAGGGAAGGAGATGTAGCTTTGGGGCTCAACCAAGTAGAAATGGATCCAAACCTGTCTCTGGATCCCTAATATACTTGATCTGTAACAACTTATTATACTCAAGACTTGAAGTCTCCTTAGGCTTTAGGAGGTTTTATTTGTATCTCTTGTGTATTATATTTGAAAGGCATGTAATAAAAAGGTCAAAACCTAGAGAAACACCATCCAGCACCAGATTAAAGGTCCGGCCGATCCATCACGAGCCCAGGATACTCATCCGGCTGAACCTTTAGTCATCTGGTCGAATGATCAGGGTTCAACTGGATGTCCCACCCGCTTTGGTTATTTTTAAAGAACTTGGGCCTGGCCCAGATGAAGATCTGACCGAACCATCATCAAAAGTCCAGCCGGACCACCACGCATGGCCATGCACAAAACGTCAACCAATGGCTTGGATGCTCAAACCCTTCCGAAGCTTCAAGGTCGACTGGTGAGTCCTCTCCAAGATTAGCCAATCAATCAGTAAGATTTTCTAAACCTGTTAATTTATAGCTAAACACCTAGATCTAAACGTTAAATAATTAAATCAGACATTTATAATAAATAAAACTTGGTAATAAGTACAATAAAATGGTAGAAACTCATTTCACCTTCCCTTTCTTTGAGGGTGTATGTATATTATTGCCATTCCAATATTTTGGGTAAATAATAAATTAATTAATGTGAAAATATTAAGTCGTTAATATACGTAAAATACATTAGAAACTAATTGTGGATGTTGTGCATGTAAATAAATAAGGTAGTAATCCACTCGGCTAACCATCATTAAAATAAGTAGTAACCCATCGATACAGCCAACTACACTCAATCAATCAGGGTTAACTACAAAGGACTTAACGTAGGACTAAAACTGATTAGAAACAATATTAGGCACGCCCTATACATCACATCTTACTTTCCAGGTGATTTACCACTTTATATTGTTTGTCTCTGGTAGGAAACAATGACCTCATTACTTAATTAAATGGGAAATTACCCAAGAATGGATGACGCATTCTGGACCCAGAAATCATCTGGTGCGATGACGAATGGGAATTCCTGAGGAATCTATCTGTTTGTTAATCATTGGGCGATCTTGATGTAATTCGGGTGGCGACTCCACAACCGTTTTCATAAAATCCTAAAAATTCATCTAGTGAGTCTGTCGTCATTGCCATTGGACACCAACCGATGGGCAAGTTCCCAGGCGCTTTGTCCACAACATGCACAGCTAGAATATCCACATTGTTAAATGAAGTTTATTACCATTAATGACACTAGTATGATTGTTTAAAGCTTTAATAGATTTAGTTCATTTTAATCATTTACCTATCAGTTAATTATAATTTTGTTTAATCAAATAATAATGTGTTGATTAGATTATAGTAATCATTTGATAAAGCTAATTTGTCAAATTTAGTTAATGACATTAGCTAGTTCTTACTTAAATAGTTATAATATTTAAGTTGTGTTTAGGAAATGTATGTTTGGCATGGTTAAAATTGATTAGAACCTTATCATACTAGTATTCCTTTGATTTATTATTTGGAGGTTGAGTAGTGGCTATTTGTAGGTCTGAAATTGAGAAGTTTGTATACAGAACTTTAGACAACTTGCATAGTTGATTTTTGGATAAAATTGTCCTGCATATGTCTGGGTCATGTGACTAAAATATTAGGGCAATCCAACTATTAGATTTAAGTTTATTAGATGATACATAATTGTTGTCATGTGAACGTTTGTGCATGGCAACTTTATTTCGTGTGTTTGGAGCCCTTACATCTGGTCATTTTGCTTAACTTTTGGTAGTAAGGTGTATGGAGATGTTATTAAAATGGTGTTGAAATTTAGTGTTAAACTAAAAAGCGGATTAGAAGAAATTACTTAGAATCGGGGCTGATCATGGGTTGAAATCGGCAGGACAGCTGATGTTTTTAATTTTGAAATTTTGAAGCACTTATCCTTGTCGTTTTTAAGTGATTTTTTGGTATGCATAATAAGCTATATGTATACTCTAATTTTGGAAATTTTCATAAATTTTTTATAACTAAAAATTTAAATATTAATTTATTAGTATATGCTGCCAACATACTATCATGCTGAAACAACTGAAATGTTTTGATTGTTTGGGATTTATACTTAATATTGAAGCTAATTTTTGGTATGAGTGATTATTGTTATATTAACTTTAATTCTGAAAAGTTTGAGAACTTTTCGACTAGTAGAATTTTATCTATTAAATTATTAGCAAAAGCTACTTGAGTAGGTACACTATGTTTATTACCGGCATTTCTAATTTAATTTAAATTATTTATTTTTACTTATTTTTAAAGGTTTTCATCATATACAAAGACATATAAAAGTATTAGCATTAAACATCATTATAATAATTTCAAGAAATATCCAATCTTGTTTATCTAAAATCTATTCTTAGTATACGCTTTAGCAAGTTATTAATTAATTTATAAAAGTAGCTTCCTCCTCTCCTCTATAGCTCGTGATAAATAAGGAGCAAATAGGGTCTCCTCTAAAGGTACGAGGAGCGAAGGATGTTTTAAATGAAAAATATTTCCACGTGTACATTACTCCGCTCTTCTTGCTCCACCAATAAGCTCCTGTAGCAATGGTAGCCTTTGTTAAATCTTGCTTATAATTTCATAATGATAATATTAGTAGCATTAAAATTATGTAAACAGTTACTACTAGTGTGTGTGTGTGTGTGTGTGTGTGTTGTTGGTGTTGTGATTGGTGACGAGCGAGTATATTATATAGTTTGGTGACCCGACTCGAGTTGTGAATATTATAGAAGTGCTTTTAACAGGAAGTGGAACCCTTTTTGGGTGGGAATATCCTATTTTTAGGGGAGGTTCTGTCAAAATTTTGGTAGAATTCTTATAGTTCGTGTTAGTAGATAAATCTAGAGTTAGGTTTATTAGAATCTATTTTCACTTCCTCTTCTAATAAATATTTATTCTCATTATTGGTTAGCTTGAGGAGGCGCAGACTTGGAACCATTGAAAGTGGACTTCAAGGTGGATAAGACTTCTAATCTGTGAGTTAATATTATATTTATATTATGGGTATTAGAATGGTGTGTTTTCTTTATATGATTGCTTTTAAATTATTATTTATGCAAATATTACATATGTTATTATATATATCTAGGGTGGAAATCTGTGATATGATGATTATGATTAGTGTGGATATGATGATGCTTGTAATATGATTATGTTTGCTATTGTGAATGGTTAGAGGATAGTTGTGGGACGAGCTACCTAGTGGGTGTCACTAGGTTGTGTGCACACAGGAGTCAGGTATGTTAGTTGAGAGTGATGTTAAGGACGGGGCATGCTCCGGCGCCGATCCTTTATTAATTATTATTATAACTTCGATGGATGGGGCATGCTCGCTTGTAGTGCTCAGGTGCCAATCCTTTATTAATTATTATAACCGTGGCATGCTACGTTGTGTTCTCGAGCGATAGTCATAATAATGTCTGGGGCATGCTCGGTTGTAGTGCTCAAGCGCCAGACGATTTGGAACAAGGGAAATATTGGGATAAGAGAGCCTAAAGGGCTATAGAGGGATTAGAGGTCATTAGGTGTTCCACTTCGGTCCTCCATCCTTGTTTGTTTGTTTGATTGAGATGATTGCTGTATTGAAAATCACTTACTTGCAATGTCTGTGTATATGTAAATATTATATATATTGCTTGGTTATGTGTATTTAGGTTGTATATTACAGATATAATATTAATTCACTCAGTGAGGTCTGACTCCCCTCAATTATTTTTTTCTATGTTTCCTAATGAGTCAGACAATTCCTTGATGATTAGCCTTGCATCTCATTATTCTGCAAGGTCTATTGATTTTATCTTGTATATTGTAAATATTTTGTGATCTAGTTGCTCTGCAGTTGTAGAAGTTAGAAGCTTATTGATTATTACAGGAATGTATAAATCTATTATATTTATATTTATTAGTTGAGAATTGTTAATATTAATTGATGGAGATTATTATTTGTTGGGTTTAAGTAAAATTGAAAATCGACTTTAATAAAGCTTGTATCAATTAAAGTAGAATTTTGTTTAAATAGTATATGTATTAGGCTTACTATGGGTTTTGGTGGCATAAAGCTTACCATGCATCAGATGAGTGGAAGGAGACTAAGACTTTATCTCCTCCAAGAGGTGACAGAGACTTGAAAGCAAACCCTCATTCAATAAGTGTTACATTCAAGTTGATAATACTCTTGATATCCCTCAGAGAGAGGATATAAGATGTAACTGCCCATCGATGAGTGAAATTATTCCCATTAAATTGGAACGATGGTGTAATCTGATCAACCATCTCTTCCTTGGATGTGGACGTAGTAACAGAAGCTTACGATCTATTATCTTGAGTTGCTGGCTTGAAAGGTGACCTAGGTGAGACAAGCTTTGAACTCCCAGGTTTTGGAAATGGAAATGCAGGCCGGACCGTCTTATTAGGGTATCGTGCTATATAAGCATAAAGTTTGAAGGACCCTAATTGTATCTTGTTAATACCATTAATCATCGTATTCACACACAGATCTTAATGGACTTTAAGAAATCCAAATTGGAAATTCTTACGATTCTTGTTTGAGGCAATAGTCATCAGACCATGCACATTTGCCTTGATAAAAACCTTGTGAAGTTCCTGCACAGTCCAGCCATTGGAAAATCCTTTGAAGAAGACAATGTTGTTTTCTGTATGGGGTTGGGATAGGGTGGGTGACCGAAATAATGGCCGATTATGGTGGTTTTGGCGGTTGCGGGTGGAGTTTTGGCTAGCGTTCAGGTTATGGCTACGGGGAGGTTCATGGCTAGGGTTTTTTCAACTTTTTGACACTTTAACTTTTTTTTTTATCATTTTGAGATTCAGACAAAGTAAACCTTTATTTTCATAATAAGAGTGTAATTTTCATATTTATATATTGAAATTAAAAAAATACGATAATTCAAAATAAATCTATATTTATAAATGATAAAATCAATAATTTATAAAATATGATATACAAATATAACTCATATTTTAAAATTAAAATCATTAATATATTAAATGTAATTTTACACACACACTGGATTATGCAGGTATACGACTAGTTGAATTCAAATATAGGGATGTAATTGAGCCGAATCGAGTCGAGTTTTGGGATGTTCGGACTCGATTCATTTATTAAAAGAGTTGAGCTTGAACTCAAGTTTCAAGCTCATTTAGTAAATGAGTTGAACACTATTGTGCTCATGTACGATTACCTCGTGTTGGTAATTGGATTGGGTTAGGATACCCATGATGGGTTGTTCCATGCCCGGATCCATATGACTATTAATATATAAATAAATAATAATACTAATAAATGAATAAGGGTAACTGTTGTGGGCAGTTATTTGTTTCTGGGAATACATGCACTAGCAGTTATCTACATAAAAACAACGTGAAAAAGAAAAGAAAAGTAGGTGACTTTCACGTATAGAAGTGAATGATTTCGATAAACTAAATATAAGAAAATCTCTCTATGAATTAGGATCTAACAACAATAAGAAGTAAAATGGGTTGTGGATTAAAGTGTTTTTTCTTGTGATTAACACTAGACTTTGCGATTCAATCAAGATTACCATGGAAACATCAAAGGTGTTGACCTATTTGGGCAACTAATCCTTGTTTTGATGTTGATCATTAACCTAAGTCCAAGTAATTAACATCAGCTTTTGTTTTAAAGTTCATTATAAGTAATTTGGCACTTAAGAAGCAGTGAATCACACGAGCAAAGGTGATTAATCTGCAGGAGCGACATCTCTAACAGCGGGCGTGAAAAATCACTCGGTAGGGGATGCCTTTGAGAACGGCTCCCTATTTGATGAGCGGCTCTTTGTTTTATGAGTGGATCCCTGTTTGATGAGCGGCTCTACTTTTTATGAGTGGCTCTCTATTTGATCAAACCGCGGGAGCGAAATCATCGGGCAGAGAATGCATATGAGAAGCGGCTAGATTGCCTTGAGGAGCGGCTTGATTAGCGCTTGACTTCCTTTGAAGAGAGGCTTCTGTCTGATCAAATCACGGGGGCGATTTAGTCCATCGCGGGCGTGACCTCAAACCTTCAAAAGGGGGCTCTCTGTTTCTCAAATCGAGGGTGCGATTTGGTATGTCACGGGCGCGGTTCTAATCACACAAGCAAAGGAGACTCAACAATGAGCTCGTTCTCCATCAAAGAGCCCAGCAACAATGAACTTATTATAGTTAACAACGAGTTCATTCTAACTAATAACGAACTCGTTGTTAACTTACAATGATCGTTGTTAGCTTGACAGGTACATTTAATGCTTCGTTTTAAAAGAGAGAGAAAAGGAGAAAACAGCTCTATTTTGCATTTAATGCTCTCCAACAGTCAAGAAATCATCTGGGAGTTTAAAAGTAAGTCTGAAACTCATATTGAAGGTAATCAACATCTCTCAAATATTCAATTAAAGAGAAAATTACTTCAATTAAGTTGTAAACCCTAATTTCCATTTTATTCTATTATTGTTGATTCAATTGAGCCTTGTGAGCTCTTGTAATTCCTTGTAAATCTAGCTTATTGGTGAGTGAGGTTTAGGAATTGATTTATGGAAAGGTTTAAGTGGTGTCCTAAGATAAAAAACACTTGGGTCAAGGGTTTCTAGTGAGAGAAACACTTGGGATAGGTTTTAGTGGGTTGAGCCTTGAGAAAAACCACTTTGTAAGGTTTAGAGTGATCTGAAACTCTTGTAAACAATCTTGATTGATAGTGGAATAC
>CANYLF011210224.1:0-12565 GCA_948193215.1 Bocquillonia castaneifolia
TAGTGTTCAAGCTCGGCTCGTTTAACTAAACGAACAAAAAATTGAGCTCGAGCTCGGCTCGTTTAGTTCACGAACGAGCTCGAGCCGAGCTCATTACCAAGCCGAACACCGAGCTGCTCATGAGCGGCTCGGTTCATTTACTGCCCTACATGAGGGAGTGGCATGAAAATTATGTAAATGCTTCAATTAGCTAGACGTACAGTTAGCAATCACATTTGCTTGTCTATTCATGAAAACAGCAAAAAAAAAATATTAGCTTGAGAAACCATTTAACAAGTTGCAGTATTCCTTCATTAATTACTACCATTGAAAACATCAACAATTAGCTTTGCATCCGATCAGAAAACTACATTTGACTGACCCAGCTGAGCTCATTTATCCAACAAATAGCATCGTAAAGACGCAGCACTTCTTGAGCTTCATTAGGTGAGTATTGACCTTGTATATGCGAATTGAGGAAGCCAAACCCGATACACACTTTAATATAATTAATCTCTCGTGATAATATGAATATGATAGAAGAAGACACATCATACTTCAATTTCGTGATAATTAAATATGACGTGAAATGTTCAGGATGCTTCCATTGTCTGAGTGTCGCCTGAGTTGTTCTAAGTCACCAGAACCTGCAAAACAAGGGTAGACTTGGGGTGGTCCCCGGGGTCTGACTCTGATGCTTAAGTTAGAGATATTCTCTTGGGAATTATGAATGTATGTGAATGAGAGAACGATACCTGATCCCCTAGATGGCATGGGTTTATATACTAGTAGAAATAATCCCCTTAAGCCTTGGAATCCTTGTCCTAATAGGCTTAGGAGTCATCCTTTGCAGCAATGAGTTAGAATCCCCCTAGGATTAGGAACCCTCCGTGTGATGAGAGTCCCCCTTGACTTAGGATTCAAGGTGTCAGGACATGTAAAGGGCTAACGTGAGCCTTAGCACGCACTGGGCCCCTTGAGCCTTTTGGGCTTAAAGTAGTGATTCGTATCATAAGTCCCCCCTAGTAGTGCTAATGTCAAAGACTTAGCTTGGGGATGATCTCGTTCTTGGGGAACCATCTCGCGTTAACTGTATCTGAGTAAAGGCGAACCATTTGGAAGCATGACTTTCTAAGAGTCGCCCCTATTAAACGCACTCCCTTAAAAGACCATCTTCAAATGGGCGAATGTCAAAGAATGCTGAAGATTATCATAAATGTCAAACGGCTCCAGTCGACACGTGTCCCACTGAGCAGTCACGTCAGTTCAGTTTCCTAGGTGAAACAGTTCACGTCTCTCAGTCAAAAACTATTCAGTTTCCCTCTTTTTATTTACCCTAACCATTTCAAAACTTTTTATCTTCTCTCTTTCTCTCCTCCAAATATCCAAACCTTTTCCTGCCCCCGACGATCATCGACAACTCCCAAATTCCGGCCACCATCACTTCACATTTGCACCGACGTTTCTACCACTATCGGCAAGCCATCTGAAGAGCTAGCAGAAATGCTTCCTCTATAATAGTAAGTGTTGTTTTTTTTTCATCTTTTTTCGTGTCTGGTATTCTCTATTTTCTTATTAATCCATTTGAATCGATGAAATGTATGTTCATGCCTTCTGAACTTTGGATATCTTTTTGAGATTTGATGATTTAAATTAAGATTTGCATTTAAACATATTGTTGGCCATCATTCACTGTTGACTACTTTTCGTTATGATACCCCTATGTATATGGTCGAATGCCCTTAACTTGTGAGAGTCTGTTCATATGTCCTTTACCTTTCTGACAAAATGCTTGCTTGCTTGAAAATAGGTTTAAGTGACTGGTATGTGTCTGTTGTTTATGCTTTATATGATAATCATTAGTTCTTCTTTTTTTCTGATAATTGTTTGGGACTTTTCTGGGTAGGACTTATGTTGTTCATGGTGAGCCCCTCCTTTTACATATCAACCTCTTCATCTTCTACATCAACCCCCCAAGCCAGACTGTCTGTCATCTCAGTCTCTTCTAATTCATCAAGCGATGTCAACCAACTCAATCGCCCAAGACCAAAACCTTATACCAATACATCAACATCACAAAACGCCTCCAGCTCTTTGAACCCGAAACCTTTGAAGGAAGTTCGCCCCTTTCTACCATTAGACGATAAACCTTACAACCCCTCAGAGAGTGATACTGAGTCCTCTAGCTCCAGCAATAGTACCATAGGAGTCGCCCCTCAACCTTTTTCTCCTCTAGGCTTTAAAATAAAACACATGGCCCGTAAACAGCCCAAAGACACTGTAGACATTCACCCAGCTAGACTAATAGAGTCCGACCTGGACCTTTTTTTTACTAGGTATGGCGGTCTCCTAGATGGGTATACCATGAGACTACCCAAGGAGGGTAGCTTCGCCAATCAAACCTTAGGTGTGAACGAACAAATAGTTTATAAAGAGCATATGGAAAGTGGCCTCAGGTTCTCCTTAGATCCTTCACTCTAAAAAATCTTAGAAACTATTCAATGTCCCTTATCTCGCCTTCACCCAAATGCCTATAAACTCTTCACCGCCACTTCAATCATGTTTCAACCAAAGGGCTACACCTTGACCCCCGAAATCTTCCTAAACGCATATAGCGTGGTGGAGAGAGTAGGGACTTCTGAGTATGTCACCTTTCAGGAGATTAGAAAAAGGTTTGAGGGTCTTAAAAACCATCTGAAAGGGTGGCGAGACAATTTTTACATAGTGATCTGTGAAACAGGGTGAGATAAAATCCCTAATAGCTGGTCTACCCCACTCAAAAAACCTAAGTGGGTGAGGACATTAGCCAGCACCTCTGTGGAGGTTGCTCAATTTTTAGCCGAACTCCCTAAAGTTCACCTTGAAACGCTTCTTAAAAAACATCTCTATGGAGAGGATTATACTCCTAAAACCAAACCTTCTAGTCCTCGGTTGGTAGATGAATCTGACGAAGATTCAGAAGAGGAGGAAGCTGACATAGGACTTGAAGCTGGCGGACCCAGCCTCTCTCCATCCGATGGTACTTACTATTTTCTCCCATTTACTTATAGTTACTTTATTTATTTTTGTATAGATGTCGAGAATCAATTATGCTGCTATGATGGCCAAAGTAGGAGCTGCAGAAACATGGGCGAACCCCTCAACTTCTCCTCCAGCAGGAGTTAATACAATTGCTGCTGCTGAGCCCACTCCACTTGTGGAGTCTACTGTGCCTGAAGTTTCTCAGAAGTAACCTTCCGAGGTAAGTCAAAAGAGAAAAAGATTGGTGAAGGTGGGGTTGAAGGCGTCAGCCGCCCCAAAGAAGACTCACTCTCAATTGATGGAGACCATTAATGATGGGTCCTCTGACTCTGAGGGCGAACTTGCTGACTTTAGCACTTATGCCCAGGGATGGGTAGATGTGTTAGGGAATCCTACTGTGAAGGATAACTGAGTCGCTGCCCTGATCAGCAGGGAAATAAGCCTTCTAGCTGATATGGAAGGTCTTTCAGGGCGAACTCACAGCTCACTTGCTTTACAAGTTTAGGAGCACATGATCTCGATAAGTTTCTTTGTCATAAGTTACATCTTTATCTTTTCACTTTATATATTCCAGTTTGCTAACTTTTCCTTATGTATCCTTTACAGATGCTGAACCTTGTCCGAATAATGAAATATAAATATCAGGCAAAGCGTTCAACTCACAAGAGAGAGGTGAAAGATGTGCAAGCTCAAGTCAAGTCCGCAGTGGATGAGGAGACTGCTGGGGCGGAGGCTGAGCTGAAGAGGGAGCAGGACAAAACCAAGCGCATAAAAGAAAAGTGCAATAAAGAGAAGGCTGATCTCGAAGCAAAATTGCAATCAATGACTGAGAAGGCGGACCAACTGGAGAAGGAGAATGCTGACTTGAAGACAAACGTTGAACCCTTACAGGCTAAGATTACTTAGCTTGAGGGTGAGAGCGCCCTTCAACATTCTGAACTAGCCCTCCTAAGGCGCTCCGTTGGTGGAACCCTTATCAAATATCGGCCGAAGCTTCGTGATGTTGCACAACATCAATTTCCTGACCGCAACTTCTCATTTATGGAAGCCATCTTCCCGGATGAAGATGAAATGGATGAGTGATCATCCTTGTATTCATTTTTCTTATCTTTTTGAACAATTTCTATGTATTTTGCTTTGTTAAAGTACTAAAATAGCCTGTTTAATATAATTATATCTTCTTCATTCGCCTTGTCTCTTTCTTTAGTCTTTTTTATAAATGTTATTCTCCACTTGATTTTTTTTTTTATTGTGAAGCACTGTTGTTCGCTTTGCATCACCCTTGGATTTCTTTATTAACCCCTTGGTTCTGCTTAGAATATGCTCTGAGTGTCTTTGTTCAATGGCTATTCATTCACTCGCCTTATTAGAGTAGGAAACTGCCTTAATTATATAATAGACCGCCCTTTAGATAATTATAAGGTCTTATTTGCCTTAGTGCCTTAAGGTTTTTTCTTCTTCCATCAGATTAATTGTGCCTCGGCCTTGGAGGTCTTAATAAGATATTTGCTATTAGGTCACCCCTTAATAAGAGATCGTCTTGAGCCGATAACTGCCTTTGTCGTGAAAGGTCTTTGTCGCTTTTAGCATATTTGCCTTAGTTTTTAAAGGTCTTTTGTTCTGCATAGGATTTATTATGCCTCAGAATGAGAGGTCTTAGTATGGCCTTTGCCTATAAGTCGCCTCTTAATAAGAGGTCGCCCTATTTTGATAATTGCTTTTATCGTAAAAGGTCTTTATATTTCAATTTGTATCAAGCTAAATTTTTAGCAAATGATAACTTCATTAAACTTCTAGGGGATTTAAGTTAGGCTCCCCTTTGCCTTACATTTGCTTGTTTATTTGAATAAAAGAAAGAAAAAACTTAAATGAAAATAAATGAATAAATACCACAGTTGCTATTAGAGGTTTTGTTGTCCCAGCTTCTATAAGGGCTCTCGTCCCACCTTATCTATTGTAAGGTCTTTTTACTGGTGAAACTTTCTGAGATGTTCCACGTTCCATGATCTGGGGATTTCCTCTCTTGCAAGTGTTTTAAGCTTACAAGTGCCTTTGCCAATTATTTTGGCTATCTAGTAGGGACCTTCCCTATTAGAATGTAGTTTGCCAGTTTCTTGGGTGGACACTTCACTCTTTCTAAGGACAAGCTCTACCTCTTCAAATTTCCTTTCACGGACTCGACTATTGTGCAACCGTGCCATTTTTAGTTGGCATGCCATCATCCTCATGTATGCCTGTTCTTGTCTTTTAGGCAATAGGTCTAAGTTTACTCGAAGCTTTTGCTCATTAACAGGTGTAAGTTCTTCAGTCCTGAAATTCCTTTCCTCAATTTCTACTAGGACCACTGCCTCTGAACCATAACACAGGGCGAATGGGGTTTTGCCTGCGGGGTCCTTAGGAGTTGTTCTGTAGGACCATAGGACATTGAATAGATGATCTACCCAGCTGGTTTTTTCCTGTTCCAATCTCTTCTTAAGTCCTTGAAGAATGATCCTGTTAGCTGACTCTGCTTGCCTATTAGTTTGAGGATGGTGAACTAAGGAGAATTTTTGCTCAATTTGAAAAAGCTTCATAAAAGTTCCTGAATGATTAAGAGGCGAACTGTGTGCCATTATCTGTAATGAGAGTGTGGGGGATCCCAAACCTGCATATAACCTCTTTGAAAAAGAAGTCTTCGACCCTTTGAGATGTAATTGTTGGGACTGCTTCGACTTCAATCCATTTAGTAAAGTGATCAATTGCCACTATAAAGAATTTCTTCTGTGCTTTGGCTATGGGAAGTGGTCCTAGGATGTCCATTCCCCATTGGGTGAATGGCCATTCACTCCCTATTGGGGTCATGTTTTCTGCTGGCTTATGATATATGTTGGCGTGATATTGGCATGCTTCACATTTGGACACCAAATTCTTAGCATCCCATTAAATGGTGGGCCAAAAGTATCCTCTCAAGATCACCTTTCTGGCGAGCACGTTAGCCCCTTCATGGGCGGCTCCTATTCCTTCATGAATTTCTCTTAACACATAATCTGCTTCAGTTTCACGCAAGCATTTGAGCCAAGGTTGGCTTTTAGACCTCTTTCTCAGTTCTCCTTCCTTATAAGCTTATTCGGCGGCTTTTCTCATTAACCTTCTTGATTCCCTTGGATCATTTGGTAGGATGACATTTTTCAAGTATTGGATAATTGGTTCCATCCATTCTCTGTTGTCTTCGACTGGCAGGATGTTGGCCTTGGCAATACTAGGGGATTTTATCTCTTTGATCAATACATTAGGGATCGCCATTCCCTCTACTGCCATCTTTGCAATGCTATCTGCCCCCTAATTTTCTGTTCTGGGGATTTGTAATATTCACCAGTGGCCATCGTTCCTTTTTTTTTTCTCCTTCTGTGATTAGTTGCTTTACCATGGAGACATACTTAGTCATATCTTCATTTGCTTGAAAAGTGCCCGAGACTTGGTTCATAACCAGCTGTGAGTCACTATAAATTTTTAGATCTGTAATGCCTATTTCTAGGGCGATTTGTAACCTTAGGATGAGGGCTTCATATTCAACCACATTATTGGAAGTGGAGAACCCTATTCTGGCTACATATTTGATTTCTATCTTGTCTGGTCCTTTGATTAAGATACCGATATCTGCCCCTGTCGAGCAAACTGCACCATCTACCATTAGTTTCCATAGGGAAATCTCCTTGGTGGCTATGGGTTCCCCTAGCATCATCTCTGCCATGAAATCTACCAACACTTGGGCCTTTAATGCTTTTCGTGGTTCATAAGTAACTCCCAGGCTTCCTATGTGGATCGTCCATTCTGCTATTCTTCCTAAGGCCTCCGCTTTTTGTAACATCTTTCTCAAGGGGCTGTCTGTTCTGACTACGACTGGATGCACCTCGAATTACTGCCTTAGTTTTTGCATTGCTATTAACAGTGCAAAGGCTAGCTTTTCTAATCTTGGGTAATTAAGCTCGACTTCATTTAACACTTTGCTGATGTAATAGATGGGCAACTGTTCACTGTCTTCCTCTCTTATAAGTACTGCTGCCACTGTTTCCTCCATGGTGGATAAGTAAAGGTATAGGGTTTCCCCTTCTATTGGCCTACTCAGCAACGGGGGGGATGTCAGGAATGTCTTGATTTCCTGAAAGGCCTTTGAGCAATCATCTGACCACTGAAAGTTTTTGGGATCTTTCAAGGTCTTCAAGAATGGTAGGCATCATTTGGCTGAGTTGGAAATGAATCGTCCTAGGGCGGTAATTCTCCTGTTGAGTTTTTGAACTTCATTAAGTGTTTTAGGAAGTTTCATATTAATGATCGCCTGGATCTTGTCAGGGTTGGCTTTAATCCCCCTCTGAGATACCATGAATCCCATGAATTTTCCTGATTTGTCACCGAAGACACATTTCTCTGGGTTTAGTTTCAGGTTGAATCTTCTAAGAGTCTTAAGGACCTCTCTCAAATCCTTAGGGTGTTCTTTTGCTTGCCTTGATTTGACTATCATATCATCCAAGTAGATTTCTACGTTTCTGCCTATATTATCTTTGAACGTCTTATTGACCATCCTTTGGAAGGTGGCTCCTACATTCTTTAAGCCAAATGGCATCTTGGTGTAGCAATAAGTGCCTTCATGAGTGGTGAAGGCGGTTTTGGATTTATCTAGTTTGTGCATTAGTATCTGGTGATATCCAGATTTGGTATCCACTAATGAGTATAGTTGGTGGCCTACAGTGGAGTCTACCAGCTGATCAATTTTTGGTAATGGATAGCTGTCTTTTGGACATGCTTTGTTCAAATCAGTAAAGTCCACACACATTCTGTATGAACCGTTAGGTTTCTTTACCATCACTACGTTCGCTAACCATTTAGGGTATTGGACTTCCCTGATTACTCCCATCTTCATTAGCTTATTGATCTCTTCCCTGATGGCGATCTGCTTGGGCCAGCTATGTTTCCTTTTCTTTTGTACTACGGGGGCGATTGCCGGATCAATATTTAGTTTGTGTACCATTACTTCTCTGCTAACCCCTATTAGCTCATCCTCAGTCCAAGTGAAAGTGTCCTGGAATTCTGATAATACTTGTAAAGTTTCTTGTAAGATCCCTGGGTCCATCTCTCCTACTTTTATTTCCTTACCCAACCCTAGGGCTTTGTTTTGAACAGCTCCCATAGGTTCGGCTTTATTCTCCTTTGGTTGGATATTCTCTTCTATGACAATGGTTGAGAACACTCCTTTTAGTGCCTGACAATAGGCGATCCTGGCCTCTCTTTGGTTGCCTTTGATTATCGCCTCTCCTTTCGAGGTGGGGATCTTTAAGAGTAAATATCGTATGCAAATACTGGCATATGTTTCGTTGAGGATTGGTCGCCCAATTATAACATTGTATGCGAATGGGATATCAACCACTATAAATTCTGCTTGCAACCCCTTGGTTATGTCTCCTTTGCCTAATTCTACTTCAAGCTTGATGGAACCTACTATTGTTATTGATTTGCCTCTTAGACCAACCAGGGGAGTGCTGACAGGGGATAGCTTAGCTTCCTCTAGCCCCATTTTATCAAATACTTTTAGAGTGAGGAGATTCATTGAACTCCTCGTGTCCACTAGTATATTATAGACCATGCAATTATGAATTAGAGCTTTGACTACTAGAGCATCTTCATGGGGGCTTACGGTTGCCCCTTTATCTGCTGTTGAAATTTGCACTGTTCCAATCTGTTCTGCTGGAACCGCCTTTAAATTAACAGAATAGATGGACCTAGCTATCCTTTTTCTCTTAGTAGAACTATCACCTCCTCCTATTCCTCCTGCAATTATGTATATGTGCTTAACAGGCCGCCCTCTAGCCTTTCTATCGCCTTTAGCTTCATCACTATTTTCATCATCTCTATGGTCTCACCTCCTTTCTTATCTTTTTTCATTCCTTCTATATTCTCCTCTGTCACCTCTTTGATCTCTAGGCCTTTCTTCTTGCCTGTTGTCTCACCTTTCTATCTCCCTATCATTTCTTCGATCATCTCTATCGTAGGCGGGTCTATCATGATCGTCTCTTTTGACAAATCGCCTAAGGGACCCAGCTTGAATGAGCTTTTCTATCTCCTTTTTCAAGTGATTACATTGCTCTATATCGTGGCCTACATTTTTGTGAAACTGGCAGTACTTACCATTGTCCCTTCTCTCAGCTGTGTTTAAACTCATCCTCCTTAGCCATTTTATCCTTTCTCCGTTGTCTTTGATGTGCATGAGAATTCATTCTCTGGACGTATTAAAGGGTGTGTATTTGGGGAGATTGGAGCTTTTAGACCCATTACTGCCACCTAAGCTTTTGCTTCTTTTAGGAGATCGCCTATCTCCCCTTGGGGAAAGCTCTCTCTTGTATTCCTTCATTTTTTTTAGATAATGCTGACCATCATCCACTCTTATGGCTGTATTGGTGAGTGCCATTAGGGCTTCTACATTGTTAGGAGCCTTGGCTAATAATTCCCTCCTAAATTCCTCATTTGTTGTACTATGGAGTATAGCAGAGCAAGCTACGCCATGATTCAAATCTTCTATTTTGGCGATCTCATCATTGAACCGCTCTATGTATTTTCTTAAGGGTTCACCTTCCCTTTGTTGGATAGAGAATAGATCTGCTGACACCTTTTTCTATTGGATGGAGGCTGCAAATCTCTGCCTAAAAGCAGTGGTGAGTTATCTGAAGGAGTATATAGAGTGTGGAGGAAAGGTTTTGTACCAATCAGCTGCGTTCCCCTGTAAGGTGGTAAGGAAAAATTTGCACCATATATAGTCCTCATTAGTTTGGACACTCCTAGATGTTTGGAATTTGTAGACATTGCTGGATCAGACTTTCCAGAATCAACATCTAGTGTGGGGAACTTAAACCCTTTGAGTAGAGGTTTATCTAGAATGTGTTGAGCCAAGGGCGACTCATTCTTTAAATTGAACCCAGGGTTGAAATCTTGCATGCCTATCTTGCCAATGACTTCCCTAACTTGTCTTTCCATTTTTTTTTCTTTTCGTCTTCTTTTTGTTCTACCCTTTGTGCTATTGCTCTTTCTAATTGCTCGTCTCCCCTTTTGGGCATTTTCTCCTTGATCTCCAGGATTGAGGGGGTGACTTTCTGTGTTTTCTTCTTGGCTTTCTTTTTGGGTTGTTTGTCCCTTGTTTCTATCCAGCGTTTAATGTTCTGGATTTTATCATCAAACTTCTGACATGCTTTGTCCAAAATTCTAGCTACATCTGTTGTACTAATCATGCTACTCCCTTCCTTTCCTCTTGTGTTAGTAGGATGAGAAGATGCATCATCCAGGTCATTATCTACTCCCCTCCTTTCGCCTTCAAAATTGTCCCCTTGAGGTGCAGCAGGTGGTATAAATTAGGGAACATACTCATGGTGCCCTTGAAGTACGATCAGATTAGTTTGATCTTGGACTCGTGGCGGAGGGGGAATATCATTATTTAGACGGGGAATGAGGATTCCTTGATTTGGAATGAACGTAGGGCCTGGGTGGAAAACATGTGGAGGGGGCAAATAAGGAACATTAAAATCTGTTCCAGGAGGCCTTACTGGAACTGGGGGAATCTATAATGGTATGGAAGTTACCGGTGGATCTGGTGTGACTGGAGGAGTTCCCGGTGGTATTGGTGGGTACCCTCGAGTTTGAGGATACTGAATCCCAAGAGTTAAAGTGCGTTGAGGAGTTTGATTAATAGTGGGAACTAGAATTCTAGGTGGTTGTTGAGTGGGGGGAGTCCCCTGAGTAGTTCTGGGTGGTTGTGGCATCCACGCCGGAAGTCCTCCTGAGCCAAAGAAACTAGGAGGTAAACCATATGGGGGGTCATTATTCATCATGATGAACTATTTTCGAATTAAAAACAGTCCACGCTCACCACACCAATGAAACATTCAGGACGTTCCCCTTGCCTGAGTGCTGCCTGAGTTGTTCTAAGTCACCAGAACCTGCAAAACAAGGGCAGACTTGGGGTGGTCCCCGGGGTCTGACTCCGATGCTTAGGTTAGAGATATTCTCTTGGGAATTATGAAAGTATGTGAATGAGAGAACGATACCTGATCCCCTAGATGGCAGGGATTTTTATACTAGTAAGAATAATTCCCTTAAGCCTTCGAATCCTTGTCCTAATAGGCTTAGGAGTCCTCCTTTGTTGTAATGAGTCAGAATCCCCCTAAGATTAGGAACCCCCCTTGTGATGAAAGTCCCCCTTGACTTAGGATTCAAGGTATCAGGACATGCAAAGGGCTAACGTGAGCCTTAGCACGCAATGAGCCCCTTGGACCTTTTGGGCTTAAAGTAGTGATTCGTATCATGACGGTAGTTTTTTTAAGAAAAAAAATTATACATACCAACAAATATTTTGAAATAAAAAATTTCTCAAACTTCTAACTCTTTTATTTTATTATCAAAAGAAAAGAGAAAAGAGAAAATTAGGGTTAATTATTTTAGAGGTCATCAAACTTTGCTTAAATTTCAAAATGGTAAATGAATTTTAATTTATAACTTTTTAGTAACTAAACATTAATTTTGTTTCATCCGGCGGTTACCCTACCGGTTTTAGTTGATGTAGACATCTGAGAAAGAAAATTCTCAAGTATCAAGTAACCAAAAAGAAATAAATCAAAGTTCAGTATCCATTTTGTAATAAAATGAACGTTTAGTAACCTATATGGAAATTTGGTTACCATTTTATAATTTCAGCAAAGTTCGGTGATCCTTGAAATAATTAACCCCATAAAATTACCAAACGTGTACTTAAAATATAAATGAGTTTAAGTGTTTTTTTTACTGAACCGAGAAATATATATTAATAATCAGAAAAAAAATCCACAAGACAGGAGGTGTTTGTTACCATACATTACAAGTAGACGTATAATTCGTCACTCTAGCAAGTTCACAAGCGGCGATATTCGCTGATCGTTTAATACAAACAAAGAAATTCTATTGTAAATCCTTAAGCAAAGAGACACGAATAAAACACATTCATAATTCAATATATCAATATAAGATTGATCACCTATACTATTAATGACAATTCGGCTTGGCTCTAACAACATGACTTCAGTCTTGTCTTGTAAACTCTTCAATGACTCTGCATCTTTCAAATAGCGTAGATCTAAATCATATGTTATAGTCTATCAATTAATTAAAATAATATTAATTACTTAAAATTTCTAGCTTAACAAAGTTAATTACCTAATCACCCCACCTATGGTGTAGTGGTGGTATGTGAGAATCTTAATTTGCATGGGACTGAAGTTCGAGTCGAAGCCTCCCTTCCCCAGTCCCCACCATATGTAATTTGGACCAAAAAAGAAAGTTTATTAATTAATTATAAATTACCTGTCAAATAGAAATTAAAAAAAAAAACATTGAAACTACACGGTTATCTTATCATCAAACATTCAATTTCATCTACTTCGTTCTATTGTATGCAATAGAGAATTCTTATATAAATTTATATTTCAGGATCACAAAATATATATTGATAGATCTTATTGTTGTTTACAACAAAATTGTTTTAGATGGATTATGACTATAATAAATACGTTGG
>CANYLF011210600.1:0-10659 GCA_948193215.1 Bocquillonia castaneifolia
GAAGCAAAACAGATAAATAATACTTATATTTATTAGTTCTTTAAATGACAGCCTACATAGAATGTACACAGCAACGATAAGATTTTCTGCAATCAGAATCCTTACCATACAATCAATGTCTTAGTTTATGACACAAGTGTAACCCTTATAAATGAAAAGCTAAATCAGAACAGGCTCTGACAATTCTCTTTCCAGCCCTCATAAATCCAAACTTTCAATAACTAAGACACTAAATTCTCATACAAGTTGGAAGCACACCCTGACCAATATATTATAATTTACAAACATTTATTCAAGACACCCTACTTACAAAGTTTTATACAAGCACAATATCATCATCCTATATATAGATATCCAAAAAGCAAAACTTTAGATCGTTATTATCTGGAAAGGCGCTGGCTTATTAATTCTTAACTGACATTAAACTCTCCACTTGCTTGTGCTTCCTTCACTCTCTTTTCATACTCATCTTCTTCCTGTGTTTCTTCTTCAGCCTCCGTGTCATCTTCCTTTCCATCACCGTCTTCTTCTCCTCCCCAGCCAAAGCCTCCAATAGATCGAGATACTGGAGGAGGAACTTTGGCCTCTCCCACAATCTTCATTATCTCCTCAACAGTTTGCAGTGAAAAGGTAGGATTCTCTTTCCTGTAGTACATTGCCTGAGCTGCCTCCGTCAATTCCCTTGGCAAGTTCTTCAAAAACCAAGGATGGCTCTTGATATCTTTTATTGTGAGCCTCTGTACAAACACATAAAGGTTAAAACCATAGGCATCATCATAGGAAAGTGCATGAAAATAAAAACAGGAAATCCATCAATGAACTATGGGAACAACAGAAGATACGGACAGAAGATCAAGCAATGAAAGGAAAACTCCATTGACACGTCATCTATAGAGGAGCCATTACTCAAGTCAATAAGACTTAATAATGTTTCTGAAACGTTCCACAGGACTTGTACACTATAGACTATCACTCTTATAAAAGAATCTTCAATGCCCAATGAAAGCAAAATACTTCAAGAAAGAAAATGCCCATCTGAAGTAGCAAGTGTAATATTATCAACACATTAACCTCGTGAATATATACATTTAAGCCTAAACAGTTTGTTCAAAAGGCACAAGACCACCAGATCACCCCTCGTGACTCAGGATTGAGATTGCTAGACTATGGAATCAGATTACATGCACACAGGAGCCAATTCAATATGGAACCAGTAGGGAAATTCAGTTTTCAAGCCATTGTGACAAACAAGCTTAATGGAAGTTTATGTGAACAAAGAAAACCAATAAAAAATGTAGCATGGTTGATGGATCAGAATAATTTGCAGAAGCAAATTCAGTTGCTCCTAAAATTTCTACTCTTAGCTAAAAGGATAATAACCTTGTTATCAGGTGATCTATTCCTATTTTTTAGTATGATTATTTACTTTTTTCTGCTGAATTGGGTATGCACCATTTGGTCTATACTACTGAACAGAACAAAGAGAACAATTATTGGCAGTTCAGCTTGTTTTGGTCTTTAAAAAAACATTGATTTTATAATTGCTCTAGTATGATTAGACAATTCAATAGACCAAACTGAATTGTAAGCCTTTGTGCACTATACACCTGGTCACATACGCATGTATACAGGCAACCAGTAAATGTAAAGTTGTTTGAAGCTGTCTTTGTTTGTTTACTTGCACATGCATTTCAAAACTATGTCCACCTTCCCTCTGCACTTTTGCATTATTGGATGCTTAAGTAGTCTAGTGCTTTGTCTTTTGCATCCTTGTTTTAGTAAAATAATTATTAAAGGTATGACAAAGACGACAACACACACTTTCTGGGCACAAAAGAAAATGGCAACACACACATGAGGAGATACAAAAGATCTCAAGATTGACAAGGTGAGACTTCAACTGCAAATATTATCACCCAAATATTCCAATGAAAATTTCAGGTCTACTTAGGAAATGACTAATTTCCAAATAGAAAAACTCTGTTGGAAACCATCCATGTTTTACCAGATTGAAACACAGGACTTCCTATCAAATTACCATCTTAAAGGGGTATGGCATGGGCCCAAATATAATGGTAGCAGAAGCATATAAAAATGTAAGAGGCCCAGGTTCAGTCCTCAGGGTTAACTCCTAAATTGAAATTTTCTAAAAAAAACTTTTTCATGTGATAAACCATGCAATACCTATGAAATTCACTTTCTCATAACAAGCAATAGCAACCATGTTATTCTTACTGTACATCAGAATAAAAATTTACAGGCATAGACTAAATTATTTAAGGCAGAACAGCAATAAAGAAAACCGAAGTCTTCGAAGAAGTACTAGTTTGCAAACATATGAATAAAGATCAAATTCATGGACACGATTAAAGGAAAAACACTAGTGAACACCAAGATTATGCTAAAAATATATCCTTAGGTGAGTTTAGTCACACATACTCTGGATGGGTTAGCAACAAATATGCGAGAAAGGAGATGTCTGCAATCCTGAGATATGTGAACATAATCGGGGATCTTGTATTGGACAGCCATTATTCTCTGCAGAACAATGAGAAAATTATAGAAAGTGAAGAAACAAATTGTTACAAGTAGAAATGAGATAATAAAGATAACAACATACATTGATAGTTTTCCTGAAATTCTTTGGGTCCTCTTGATCTTCAAATGGGTATGCTCCCACCAGCATAACATACAAAGTCACTCCACAAGACCAAACGTCTGCCATCTGAACAAAAGGGGCAAAGCATGTAAATGAAACAAATCCATTCATTTCTCTCCCCAAAACACATCTAACTTTGCAGATGATAAGTTCAATCTTTCCACTCACACACACACAAAAAAAAATCATGCCTATCCCCACATGCAAATAGGTACCATAAAAACTAAAACTAAAACCTAATTAGCCAAAGTGCTAATTCATCTTTATTTAATTAGAGTGGTTTGTATTTCTAGGATAAAGAAGTGGGTTAACATAAAAGAACATAAAGTTTAGAGAAGCTAAATTGACTATTCCATTCAACATAGGTGTTCAGTTAAAAGTACTTCATCACCAATGCCAGATAATAGCCACCCATTCTAGAAATCCAACTACCTAAACAAGAAAAATTGATGAATGCATAATCTGATCTTGTCTAGAAATTAGAAACAGACAATGCAACTTTACTGGTGCCTTATCCATTTCAGGTAAAAGCTCAGTTATTATCATTAACAAACCCCCTGCATGGGTAAGCATAACAAAAAAATATCTGCAGAAATGGTAGAGATTGTCAGCTAATGATATTTCATTATTTATTAAAAGTTACTGGACAATATGAAATGGGCAAAATGCAACCAAGATCTGATCAATGGTTAACTCTCATAAAGCTAAAAGGTATGGCAAAATGAAACCATCACCGAATATAAACTATCAAGTTACCTTGCCATCATATTCTCTGCGTGAAAGAACCTCTGGGGCAATATATGCCGGAGTGCCAACTGTAGATTTAGGTCTTGAATGCAGCAAGGATGACTGCACAAACAAACCTTGTCATGAAATTAAGATTCCATTCATAACTCATAAGAGATCAAAAGGTTACCAATCTGGAGTTTTGAATAGAACCTTAGAGTAACCAAAATCACAGATTTTCAGACGTGGAGCTGGGCTACCATCCAACAAGGTATTTTCCAGCTTCAAATCTCTATGACAAATTTGCTGAACACAATTGAAACAAAACAAATAAATAAGACAGAGCAGCTTCCACTAGCAGTTAAAAAACACAAATGACATCCCATATATGCAAATTGGATGTACCATAGAATGGCAGTAGCTCACTCCTGAAATAAGCTGTTGGAAGAAATATCTAGCCTGAAACGAATCAAATAAAAAAATCACAATAAGCTACATTTGTTCGCATATATTTACTCCGATTAATACAAACTACGAATTGAAGATAAGAAAAGACATATATAAACCTCATCTTCACTGAATCTTCCAGCATTGCAAATTCGCTCAAAGAGCTCTCCTCCAGCAGCATATTCCATAACAATAGCTAAATGGGTTGGTGTCAAAACCACCTGCAAACAATCAAAACACCTTATTTTACATTAATCAATAATAAAAATCAGTACTTTTTACACAATAATTAATAAAATTCCTCCAAAACGCAAGACAATGTCATCAACAAACCTCCTTGAAGCGAATTATATTAGGGTGGCGAAGCGATCTGTGATTGATGATCTCTCTTGCCACATTCTCATCAATCTGAACACAAACAATAACATTAAACAAAGACTGCATCTTTCACATAAATCACACTTTGCACAATAAAAAATATACATATAACCATAAAGAAAAATTGTATTTTTAGAAGAAAAAAAACCTTATGGCCACGATCTATGTACTTCATGGCAACAAGTTCCTTGGTTTCTTTATTTCTCATAAGCCTTGCCACTCCAAAATTCCCAGATCCTATATCTTTCACCAGTTCATACTTCTCCATTGCTTTCAAAATATTATTAATAACAATAATAATTTATTAAATAAAAAACCTAAATAAAATTGAGCTGCAATTAAATTAAACACCTCCTAATGGAAACCCAATTCTATATTATTATGTCTAACCACAAAAAGACTACAAATTTGATAGCAATTCTTGAAAAATAAGAAGTGCAGGGAGAGAAAGCAAAGAGCTTTGGGAGAGATTTGGAGAGGGAAAAAAAGAATATTGAAATGGAAATATATGAAATATTGGAGAAAAGAAAGAAAAAAGGAAACAAATTAAACAAAATCTATTATTAAAATATTTGTTGGTTGTAATTATTATTATTATGAAAGAAAGAATCTATGGTACAAGAAATATATAGACAGGGAAGAAGGAATGGCTTTTTGGGCCTTTACAGAGGGAAAGATAGAGAGAGAAGATAATGTGTATGTTTGTTAGAGAGAGAGTGAGAGAAGGAATGTATGCAATTTGGGAAGACGTGATGGGAATGGAATATCTCACTGTTCCACTTCTTAAGTGGGGATGATTATCTGTGGAAAGCCTCATCATTTCTTATAGTGTGAGTCATTAGGTAATGCTGCTTAATTATTTTTAAGGTAAAACGTGCAAAAAAAGCTCCTCACCTTTTTCATGAAGAATATTTAAGTCCTTAAATTTTTTTTTGACTCAAATAGATCCTTAAAGTTACACAATGTAGATCATTTAAGTCCTTCCGTTAATGAAAAACTAAAGGACTTTTTTACACATTTTCTCATAAATATTTTATTAAGTATTATTAATTATTACATACAATTTTATAAAATAGATATAAAAATAATAATTAGATATTTTAGGTTTAAAAATAAGCATATTTATATTTAATTTTAAATATATATTATTTCTAAATAATATAAAAAATATATACTTAAAATATTTATTTTAATATTATCGTTGTATTTATAAACATAATAAAAATATTAATAAGATAATTACTTTATCCGTTTCTAAAAACTTGATAAGTTTCACCCTATTTTGATGTTTCAAAGAAATTGATATATTTCAAAATTTTCTACTTAAATTTTCTAATATATCCTCGTTAATGATCCGTGAAATTAAGCAAAATTTTAAATTTCAATGTGCTAATTCTTTTCTTATTCCAATACTAAAAGGTAAAAGTGAAAAAAATACCAATCATTTATTGGTTTTCTTAATCTTAGTGAAATTGTAAGACATTACAGGTTTTTCGGGACGGAAAAACTATATAAAAAATATCAATTATTATAAAAATAAAATAATCATTAATCATATATGATATATGAATACATTTTAGTTTAAATTATTATAATTTATACAAAAATAAAACTATTAATGATAAATTACTAAAAGGCAAATTTATTAATAAAAATAAGTGAAATTATATTTTATATTATTTTGGATTTATTTGATAAAAATTATTTTTAAAGGATTTAAATGCACTTTGTTAAAAAAAATTTAGGGATTTTTTTAAACCTTGCAAATCCCATAAATGTTGTCAGCGGACGGAGTTAAGGGAAGGTCGTAATTTATCTTCGATTTGTAACTTTAAGGGTCTATTTAAGTTAAAAAAAAGTTTAAAGACTTAAATGCTACCCGTGAAATAGGTGATTTTTTTTGTTTTTTGCACTTTTGCCTTTTTTTAATATTTTATCTGACAATAGAAATATATTTGTGATCAATACTGCTCTAGATTCCGAACAATTATAAAGATAAAATAAATACATGAATTGAATTTTATTGCTGCTAGTAGTACCCTACTACTTTTTTTTTTAAAGTACACTACTAATTTTTATTGATTGTCATAATGTTTTTTTTTCATAATGATGGCATATATTTTGATTTTAATTTTTTAAAGTTCAATTTTGATTTTGATGTTTTCATTGATTTTCTCCTACTATTTATTGTCATAATACTTTTTCATAATGACGGCATACATTTCGATTTATTTTTTAAAAAAAGTTCAGTTTTGATATTTTTATTTAATTATGTTATTGTGGGGATATGGATATTGTATAAGAAAATACTAAAAAAAAAAAAGGCTTAGAAATAAGTGGAACTAAATTGAATCAAGAGGATCTCAAATTTTACTCTAGGGTGCTGTTCGATAAAAATGAAAATTAAATGTTAAAAAATTAATTACTGAATTTTAAGTGTTGAATGTGATAAATGTTGAAAATTTTAAGTGCTAAATTTAATAATATGTTTGATAAATTTAATTAATGAAAATATTTATTTTTTCATAAAATAATTTAAAATTTTTGTTTTTAAATTTATAATCATTAAAAATATACAATTTAAATTATAAGTAATTTTAAATACTATACTAATTATAACAATAATAAGGGTATAAAAGTCAATAAAATTATAAGTCAAATAAAGGATATAAATGTAAAAAAACAAAATTTTAATTTATTAATGATAATTTTATAATAATATAAGTTTATATAAACTTTTTTAGTAAAATTTTTTAGAACAATCATTGATAATTTTCAATAGAAAATTTAAGTCAACAGTTTTGACTTATTATTTTAAGTGTTTTTGACTTAATTGATTGAGTTAAGTTGACATTAAATTATGCTATCAAACATGATTTAAAATAAATAAGTATTGAAAATTTTAATTTAAGCAATAAGTTGGGTTATCAAATATATTAATGTAAATTCTTATTTCTATAGTACAGTTATTTGGCCCTTTCATAATCCTTAAATATTTCCTTGACCTTTATATCAAATCTTTATTTAGATTATATATTTAATTTATATTTATTTATTTATTAAATTATTAAATAGTTGTTTTATCTTGCAATGACAATTATAAATCCATTCTTTACTGTGTGTATTAATATATGAGTTGAATACGATATTTTGACAAGAATCTTAAGCTCATATTTTATTTTCTCAGCTTTAATATATTAAATTTAAAATTCAAAATGCAATTTAGATGTTATAGTTGAATGTGATGGTTCCATATTAAATTTATTACCTACTTTGGTCTAGGATGAAAATAAACTGATCCTGGCAAGTGTTTCAACTAGGGTTGGCAATTCGTGTTAACGGGTCATAAATGGATCGTATCAACACTCTAGTATAACACATATAGAGCTAACCCGAACACGACTCGTTTATATAAACGTGCCAAGAAATCAAACACGAACACGGATACATTTATATTATGAGTCACTTGACGTGAACTGTTCATGAACTGTCTAACCCATTTATTATCATATGGGTTCCAATAATATATGTTCTGTCTATTGACACAATAAACTTGCAAATTTGACCTATTTAACACCTATGCATACAACTCATTTAACCTGTTTTTAATATCAACACATTTAACATATTTGATACTTGCACATTGAACGTAAAAGCATGCATAAAATGACAGAAAAATCTCAAGATCCCGATAGTTTACATACTCATATGCTAGAGTCATAATATTCCAAATCACAACCACAAAAGTTGTAATTTCGTAAATTCAAACGAGAAGATTTCATTATCCTAAATCACAATCATAAAGTTTTAGTACTCCAAATCAATAAAACACAAAATAATTGCCATAAAATTGCCCAAGGAATTCATCAATGCTTTCAAATCCTTCTTGCACCTTAGGCTTGATTCTTCTTGCACCTTACACCTGCACACAACAAATGAAAGCACAATTAATTTAGACCCGAAAAACTAATGATATTGCATTTGAAATAATCATATGAAGCAAGCAGTTCTTTTAATGGAATAAAAGATATTAAAATGCTAATAGTCAAATATAAAAATAACATCACGTGCATGACAAAATCATCATTTTAACACAATTTTCAGCATATTTACCATTGAAGTGGATTCAGAGTTAGAGTTGTGATATTGAACCATCAATTTCTTTGGTTATATCCAGAAACATCATGTCTTCAGCTAAGTCATTTAATTTCACCTCATCATCACTTAAAATCCATGTCAATAAAAGGAATTTGTTAGCTCCAAGGACCTAAGATTTCAATAGAGATTTTGATAATGCAAAACATTGTGTGACACTAATGCATTTGCTAAGTGTGTTTATAAGTGATGAATATAATGCAATTGCATAAAGTACAATTGATGAAGACTTTTAAGGGCTTTTGAGGTCCAAACCAATAAAGGGGTCAGAAGATTACTTGTCATAAGATGTGGTCACGCCTTAATGATAATAGTCTTCAGCTCTATGATATATCAACTAAACGTTTTTAGACGTGGTCATGCCTTAACAATGGTAATGGGCTTTGATGAGTGTTTTGATTATGCACTTGGATAGGTTCAAGTGTTAACCTAAGAAAACACTTGGGTTATGACTAGTTTAAGCTTAGGAAAGGGTATTAGCTTAGGAGGATAGGTTTAAGTGTAAACCTCATTAAAACACTTGGGATTTAGTGAGAGTTTGAGGGACTGCACTAAGTTTGTTCTTTGAAAGAGCTTTTGACACACCTATAGAGGTGATATAGGGCCTCATTATATATGGATGGAAAGCTAAGGATGTCTAGTTTCTATATTAAGAAGTGGAATTCCATTTGGAGCATTATTTTGGGTGTTACGATTTTTTATGTGAATTATGCTCAGAATTACAAGCATAGGAATGTGTAAATGAGTCAAATTTGAAATTATAAAGATGGAATTTTGATATGAAACTTTATGGCTTTGTAGCCCTAGACCTTTAGTTTCATATGCAAGTTGAATCATATCAAAAGCTTTTGTATGTTGGGAGATGATGTTAGAGTGAAAGTTGCTCATGATTCTGAGCACCAAAATGGCGTGATTTTTTAGGCTATCAAGATGACTGTGTTTGGAGCTGCTCTTCTTACAAAATATGAAGAAAGGCTTGAAGTTTCTAGCAAAAAAAAAAAAAAAGAATCGAAGGATTTGGAGTTGTATAGCTTAAGATATAGCATTTTGTAGTTAGAAAAACTATGTAGAAAACGACTGGCAGCAGCTCAACAGCCATCTTCCTTAATTTGAATCAACTAGTCGATTATAGCCGTTGGGCAATAGCCATAAATGGTCACATAGGGCATTTTAGACATCTTTGAGGCATTTGTGATCCCTCCCTGGCCTATATATACCTCCATACATGTCATATGCAAAACACAACAACAATTCCCTTCAAAACAAAATGCTTACAACTTTCTTTTCTAGTTTACTCATTTGTTGAGTTATTTTTATTATGGGTTGTGTATGGATAGTTAGGTGCTCTTTAAGGCATTCAATTGGGACTTGATTGCTTTAGGATTAAGTGTTTAATTACCTTATTCAAGTGTTGTAATCTTTGTGTAAGATTGGGAAACACTTTGGTTTGGTTTTAGGATTAGCCAAGTTAAAAATCCTTGTAAGATTTCTTAGTGTGAGCCTTGAAAACAATAAGGGGTTGGGTTTGAGAGTGAGCCTTAGAAAACTCTTGTAAAGGTTTGGTGTGAGCCTAGCAAACACTAAGTTGTGAGCTAACTTATAAAAACTCTCATTGTAATCTTGTTGAAGATTAGTGGAATACCCAATTGTGTATTGGGGAGTGGATGTATTATTGTCTGAACCAATATAAATCTCTTATGTTTTCTTTTCTTCTTCTCCACTTATCTTCTTTAAAGTTTTTAATTTTTATTTCCACACCAATTCAGCCCTCCTCTTGGTTGCCACATAGGGATTTCAATTGGCATCATAGCTTGGAGCTTGAAGACATAAACCTTAATTTGTCAAGCTAGATTCAAATGGCACAAGAAGGGCATCTTCATGGTCTAAGGCGATACTTTGATGGCACTGATTATCCATTATGGAAACATCAAATGGAATTCTACTTGGATAGCGATAATGTAAATATTTAAGAAGTGATTCTTGATGGTTGGTCTCACCCTATAAAGAAAGAATGTGAGAAAGAAGTCCTTGTTCCAAGAAAGGAGTGGAGTAAATAACAAATTGAAGCTGATGGTAAAAATAGAAAAGCTGTAAATGTTCTTCTTAGTTCTCTTGCAAGAGAACAAAGAGTCAGAGTGCAACGATGTGATAGTGCAAAGGATGTGTGGGAGACTCTACAAAATTACAATGAGAGCACCTTTCAAGTTTGTTAACAAAAATGTCAAATGCTTCTCTATGAGTATGAGACATTCAAATGCAAGCCAGATGAGAGAGTGATGAAGATGACCAATAGA